>PVIW01010934.1:17795-40926 GCA_004026585.1 Noctilio leporinus | reverse complement strand
TTAAGTATGATGTTGGCTTCAGGTTTCTCATAGATGGCCTTTATGATGTTGAGGTATGCTCCCTCTATTCCCATTTTGCTGAGGGTTTTTATCATAAATGGTTGCTGCACTTTATCAAATGCTTTTCAGCATCTATTGATATGATCATATGGTTTTTATCTTTCAATTTGTTGATGTGGTGTATTACATTGATTGATTTATGAATGTTCTACCATCCTAGCATCCCTGGGATGAAGCCCACTTGATCATGGTGTATGATCTTTGTAATATACTGCTGAATCCAATTGGCCAATATTTTGTTGAGAATTTTAGCATCTATGTTCATCAGAGATATTGGCCTGTAGCTTTCTTTCTTAGTTGTATCTTGCCCTGGTTTTGAGATTAGAATAATATTGGCCTCATAGAAAGAGTTTGGGAGTCTTCCCTCTTCCTGAATTTTTTTGGTATAGTTTGAGGAGGATAGGAGTTAGTTCTTTAAATGTTTGGTAAAACTCACCTGTGTAGCCATCTGGTCCAGGGCTTTTGTGCTTTGGGAGATTTTGGATGACTTCTTTAATTTCACTAGTTGTTATTGGCCTATTGAGGCTTTCTGCTTCTTCTGGGTTCAGTTTTGGTAGATTATACCTTTCCAGAAATGTGTCCATTTCATCCAGGTTGTCATTTTACCTTACCTTCTTAATGGAGCAAGTTAAGTATCATTGCCCCTGGTTTCCCAATAAAGGGACATTAGATATAGATGTTTGGAATAAGGTCGGACAGTGCTTGTGGCTGCAACTGGAAACTGTGGGTAATGTAGGAGGCTCTGTTTTAGGAGCTTGGTCTTATGTGGCAACTGTTGCAGCTGCTTCAGCTCACTGGAGCAGATGATGGTAGTGCAGCTGCCCTTTCTGTTCCCCACAATAAAGGAAAGGAGCCAGAGAAAAAGGATAGTGAAGAAGAGGAGGATGAAAGTCCTCCTCAGAGCCCTACTGCCGTGCCTCAACCTGAGCTCTAAAGCCAGGGGATGAGATTGTACCTCCTGGGTGGCATAGGGAAAATGGGTTGTTCCCTGTTAAGTTAGGATCCATGTCTCCCTGTTATGGCCCTCCAGAGTGGGCCACTCCACTGCCCTTTGGGGTGATGGCAGAATGCCTTCTTAAGAAGGCCCAGAGAGAGCACACCCATGACTTATCTGAATGATTGGAACCAGAACTGGGACCTGGCACCCAAAACCAAAAAAGCCTTTGCATGTATTCTTTCTTCTTGTATTTTCAGCAATAGATAGTGCTTATTTTCAGGGCTGACATCAAGTTTCCTTTTTGGCATAAGTTTATATTTTTAAAAAATGAATCAAAACATTGAGTAAATATATATTTAATGGGTTAGGTTTCCATGGCAAAAACTATGGAGGTGGTAGGTGAATAAAGTTTAGGAAATACAACCTTTTTGCATGAGAAATTCTGGGTGAAAGCATCCAGGGCCCAAAACCTGTGAGGAACTCTATAACTGCTCACCCATTCCAGGAAAGGTGGAGGGAGAGCAGGAGGCTTGAGATGATGAAGTCATCAGTGGGCCAGGGGCAAGTCCCCCAGCATGGAAAATCTGTCTGTCACAGTCCAGAGGAGGTTGAGGGGCTGAGCCAGCAGGGAGGTTAGAGGACTTTCTTTCACCTATCATGGGCCCCAAGCACCTGCCCCTTACTTCTGATCTCCCCAAAACTGTGGTCAGTATTGAATTCCCTGCATCGGGGTGATTTCCCCCTAGGTATCCCCCACCCTGACCCCAGCTCACCTTGATAGACCAGGGCTTGCCCAGGATTGCTGCCTAGCCAGCCCTGCCACCTTCCTCCCTTTACCCCTCCTACCCTGCTCCTGGGCTCCACTTCCAAAAATTCAACTGCAGAAGGGAACACCCAGCAGCCATTGTTTCTGCTGTCAGGGTGCCACCCCTTCTGGTGCCATCAATAGAGCAGGAAGGAGACCTGGACCAGAATTTCCAGCTGTGTCCTAGCTTCCCCACTGAGCTGAGTTAGTCACTTGCCCTGTGTAGGCTCAGATTCCCTCTGGCTAGTAGAACTGAACAGTCTCTAAATCCAGCCCAGATTCCAGGGTTTCAGGACCACTCAGCAGGTAGAAAGCAGTTCATTACATTAGGTTTCTCCATGTCTATCTTCAACATACCTTGTCTCCAGAGCTCTGGAGCCTTATTTTTAAAAATGAGCAAATTAAACTGCTTGACCTCCAAGCTCCCTTTGCTCTAAGAGCTGATAATCTCATTTGGGTCTCACAACAGTTTTGTAAGGTAGATAGAGCAGGCATTTATAATCCCCATTAGAATAAGGAAACAGAAGGCCAGAGACCTTTGTTACCTAAAAGGTCAGGGTCAGAGCCAGGGGCCTTTTTCTACTCATTCATTTATTCCATATTTCTCAAATGTCCCTGCCTTAATGGAGGCCTGAAGTTCTCCAGAAATTAGAAGCTAAATTAGAGGCAGGACTGGCCAGAGAGTTAATCCTTGAGGCCTTCATACCAATGAACTCTGGCAGACCGACATCACACACTTCCCAGTATTTGGCAGGGAGCAATTTCTTTATGTTACTGTAAATAGTTACTCCCACTTTCTTGACGCAATGTGCCATAGGGGAGAAAGTGCCAGAGATATTGAAAATCATTTATTAAGCTGTAGCTACAATAGGAAAGCCAGCTAGCATCAAGACAGATAATGAACCAGGATACACATCACAAAGACTGAAGTTATTTTTTCAAACTTGTCAGTTTCAGCATGTAACTGGCATTCCATATAGCCTTACTGGTCAAGCTGTTGAACGAGCCCACAGACTCTTAAAGCAAACAAAAAATGGGGAATAGAGGTGAATCCCCTAGAGCAAGATTCCATATAGCACTATATTCTTTAAATTTTTTGAATATTTTTGATGAACTTATTCCTGCTGAGAAGCATTTGATTCCTATTAAGCAACTTTCCAGACCACGGGTGTTACATAGAGAGCAGGAGGATCCACTTGGAAGGGACCAGTGGAGTTAGTAACATGGGGAGGAGGGTATACATGTGTTTTGTCTTCGTCAGGCCCTGAATGGCTTCCAGTGCAAAGTATGAAGCCATTTTGAGATGGTGGCTCAGTCATTTGCCAAACCAGCAGACTGAGCTGAGTTACAGATCGGGTCATTGCAATGCCAGCTTGAACAGATCCATTTATCTCTGGGTCCACAGTGATGCCCCAGACGAATGCCTCATCAAAGAAGGAGCTCAGCCACAGTCACCTGGGGAGCACTGAAAAGTCCGGACAAAGATGCCACTTCCCTCCTCCAAATGCAGCAGAACATACTAATTGGTAGAGGGTCACCCTGCCATCTTATGAGCAATGTCATGGTTTGGATGGGGCTAATATGACACAGAAATGGGCAGATATTGTGGAGAAAGGTTGTTATAATGTCACTGTATGCATTCATCATCCATATGTCTTTGTCATATCTTTGAATCTCATGATTCAAAATATTAGTTCCCATCTTAATGTTAAGGTCTTAGGAGGAATGTATACTAATTGTATCATGGCTACTAATGTCTCAATAGGGGATCAGATTTTAATCCTTAGAAGGAATTCTGCAGTTTGGGTTCATGTCAATATGACTTGGCCTTGGCAACCTCCTGGAGTTCTAGAGCAATTACAGGGAGAATTACAATGTTTTCACCCAAAAAGAAAGTGATTTGTAGTTACACTACTAGTAACTCTTTTCTCAGCTATAGCTATTGCTGCTTCTCTTACTGTGTCAGGATTTCAGGATTTGCATCACATACTTCTATTTAGACTGCCAATGTTGTTAATAATCATTTAGCTAATATGTCACATCAGTGGGAAAAACAAGTAGAAATTGACCAACAAATTATGTATCACCTTAATACTCTTCAAGCTGCTGTTCAATGGATAGGGGATCATCAGCAGGCTTTTATCAAACAACAGTTACTTGATTGTGGCCCAGGGTTTAAAAGAATTTGTGTTACTAATTATACTCTTACTAACGTGACTTGAGAGGAAGAGCAGGATATGCTACTCAATGTCATTAATGACATACTTGAAGAAAACATAGATTCATTACAGAAAAGAGTTCAAGCTCAATTCCAGAGTCTTGTAGAGGTCATACATGAGGATACTTGGAAAACCTTCAGGGAAAAGTTAAGCTGGATTGACCCTACTACCTGTTTACATCTATTTTACCTAGTTCGTGTCTTCCAGCTATCCTCATAGGTCCACTCTGCTCCCTCCTTATTACCTTGTATAGACCCCGGAGACATTGACAAAAAAGGATATGTGGGAAAGTGCCTGTCACAGCCTCAGCACACTGTGTGCTCCAGGTGCTTGTCCTTGGCATGAACCCTATGTTGATGTGTCCTGGTTGTCCCGGGAACAAGGAGGGAGATTGTATATGGGCATACTGCCAAAGATCTCTAATGCAGAATCTTCATATTTTGATTAATCATGAAGTAGATTGTATGACTCTTTCCTCAGAACAATGGTAAAGAACATTTATGTAACTTGTTTAGTCAGACACCTGCAATAAAAGGAGCAGGGGTTTCCTAAGTTGAGGCCCTTTGGCCAGCCATTCACCCACCCTGGCAGCTGATCACACATTCATTGAATTACAATTGAACCTTGTGATCTAGTACAGTGGCTCCTGAGCCTCATGTCCAAACACAGATTCATTGGATAATAATTAGATCTTGCAACCTTGCCCAGTGGTGCCTGAGCCTGGCGGCTGATCACAGATTCATTGATTTACATCTGAGCTGCACCTGAGCTGGTGGCTGATCCCTTAGATTACAATGGAAACCCTCCATCTAGCCCAGCAGAGCCTGAGTTTGGTAGCTGATTTATTGATTTACAGCTGTATCAGTATGTCACCCCAAGCAGCATCTGAGCCTGGTGGTGGATCACAGATTGATAGGATCACAACTAAATCAATCCTTCAAGCTTAGCATTTCCTTAGCCTGGCAGCTGATCACATTGGATTATAATGAAACCTAAAAATGGGGAGGAAATGAAACAATCCATCACCAAAAGGAAAGGAGAGATCTCCAGAAAGATCACTAAATGAAACAGAGGCAAGCAAACTATATTAGATATGGAATTCAAAATAATGATGATGGATAAGTTCAATGAGCTCAGCCAGCTCAAAGAAAACTACAAACGACTCCAGGGGAACTACAAAGAACTCCAGGTTGCCTACAAGAAACTTACTGAGAACTACACCAGCATTAAAAATGACATAGAAACTATCAGTAAGAGCCAGGAGGAAATGAAGAATATAATTTCTGAATTGAAGAATACAGTAGAAGGAATCAACAACAGGCTAGAGGAAGCAGAAGATCAGATCAACAAGCTGGAGGACAAAGTAGAAAAATATTCCAAGGCAGTGCAACAGAATGAAAAAAGGCTGAACAAGAATGAAGAGGTTTCAAGAGATCTGCAGGACAAAATGAAACACAATAATATCCATATCATAGAGATATCAGAAGGAGAAGAGAAACAAGGAATGAAAAACATGTTCAAAAAAGTAATGATAGAAAAATTCCCTAACATGATGAGTGAAAACATTACTCAAGTTCAGAAAGCACAGATGGTTCCAAACAGACCTACTCTAAGACACATTAAATTAAAATGGCAAATTTCAAAGAAAAAGAGAGAATCCTAAAAGCATCAAGAGAGAAACAGCAAATAACACATAAGGTGGCTCTGATAAGGTTATCAGATGATTATTCAACAGAAACAATACAAGCCAGAAAGGAATGGCAAAAAATATTCCAAGTAATTGGAAACAAAGGCCTGCAACCAAGAATACTCTACCCAACAAAACTCTCATTCAAAATGGAAGGAGAAATAAGGAGTTTCCTAGACTAAAGAAAACTAAAAGAATACATCTCTAAGACCAAACCAGCATTGTAAGAAATGCTTAAGGGTCTGCTTTTAAAAAATGAAGAAACAGAGAGAGACAGACAGGAACACAGGTACAAAGCGGGGAAATGGCAGTAATAAGTGTCAATCAATAATAACCACAAATGTAAATGGATTAAATGCACCAATCAAAAGACATAGGGTAGTCAAATGGATAAGAAAACATGACCCATATATATGCTGTCTTCAAGAGACCCACCTCAGAAAAAAAAAGATCGGCACAGGTTAAAAGTGAAGGGATGGAAAAATATATATTAAGCAAATGTACATGAAAAAAAGGCTGGAGTAGCAATACTTATTTTAGACAAAATAGATTTTATGATGAAGGCCATAAAAAGAGACAAACAAGGACATATCATAATACTTAAGGGAACAGGCAATCAAGAAGATATAACTCTGGTAAACATATATGCACCCAAGATAGGAGCTCCCAAACATATGAGGAAAGTCTTGGAGGACTTCACAAAGGGTATAGACAGCAACACATTCATAGAAGGGGATTTTAATATCCCACTATCAACAATGGACAGATCTTCCAAACCAAAGAACACCAAGGATATTGTGACATTGAACAACACTATAGAGGAAATGGACCTAGCTCATATATACAGAACATTTCACCGCAAAGAAGCAAAATACATGTTCTTTAAAATGCACATGGAACATTCTCAAAGATAGACCACAAGCTAGGTCACAAGACAAGCCTCCACAAATACTGGAAAACTGAAATCATACCAAGCATCTTCTCAGATCAAAATGGCTTAAAATTAGAAACCAACCTCAAGGGGAAAAAAACCCAAAATACTCTAACTCATGGGGACTGAATAACATGCTTTTAAGTAATGAATGGGTTAACAATGAGATCAAAGATGAAATCAAAAAGTTTCTGGAAACAAATGAAAATAAATACACAATAGCCCAAAACCTATGTGACACAGCAAAGGCAGTCCTCAGAGGTAAATTTATAGCAATACAGGCCTACCTAAAAAATATAGCAGAAGCTTACACAAACAACAGAATCATAAAACTACCATTTGAAGAATCAACAAGTCCAAGAGCTGGTTCCTTGGAAAAAAAAAAAAAAATCAAGAAGCCTTTAACCAAACACATCAAAAAAAAAAAAAAAAAAAAAAAAAAAAAAAAAAAAAAAAAAAAAAAAAAAAAAAAAAAAAAAAAAAAAAAAAAAAAAAAAAAAAAAAAAAAAAAAAAAAAAAAAAAAAAAAAAAAAGAGAGAGGATCCAAATAAACAAAATCAAAAACAACAGAAGTAATCACAACTGACACTTCAGAAATACAAATATTGTAAGAAATTACTACTAACAACTATATGACAAGAAAAGCAACAACCTGGGTGAAATGGACACATTTCTGGAAATGTATAATCTACCAAAAGTGTATCCAGAAGAAGCAGAAAACCTGAATAGGCCAATAACAACAAGTGAAATTGAAGAAATAATCAAACATCTCCCAAAGCACAAGAGCCCCAGACCAGATGGATACACAGGTAAATTCCACAAAACATTTAGAGAAGAACTAACTCTTATCTTTCTCAACCTATTCCAAAAAATCCAACAAGAGGGAAGACTCCCAAACTCTTTCTATGAGGTCAATGTTATTCTAATCCCAAAACCAGGTGAAGACACAACTAAGAAAGAAAACTATAGGCCAATATCTCTGATGAACATAGATGCTAAAATTCTCAACAAAATATTGGTCAGCTGGATCCAGCAATACATTACAAAGATCATACACCATGATCAATTGGGTTTCATCCCAGGGATGCAAGGATGGTACAATATTCACAAATCAATAAACGTAATACACCACATCAACAAAATTAAAGACAAAAACCATATAATCATATCAATAGATGTTAAAAAAGCATTTGATAAAGTACAGCAACCATTTATGATAAAAACACTCAGCATAATAGGAATAGAGGGAGCATACTTCAACATCATAAAGGCTGTATATGAGAAACCTGAAGCCAACAATATACTCAATGAGCAAAAACTCAAAGCTTTCCCCCTAAGATTAGGAACAAGACAAGGCTGTTCACATTCTCATCTTCTGTTCAAAATCATCTTGGAAGATCTAGCTATAGCTGTCAGAGAAGAAAAAGAAATAAAAGGTATCCAAATTGGAAAGGAGAAAGTCAAACTGTCATGATTTCCAGATGATATGATAGTGTCCATACAAAACCCAATAGACTTCACCAAAACCTTACTCCACCTAATAAGCAAATTTAGCAAAATAGCTGGATATAAAGTTAATATTCAGAAATCAAAGGCATTTTTGTATACCAATAATGAAACATCAGAGATAGAAGCTAGAAAACAAACCCATTTACCATAGCAAAAAGAAAAATAAAGTACTTAGGAATCAACTTAATCAAGAAGGTAAAAAACCTTACTCAGAAAACTACAGAACATTAAAGAAAGAAATTAAGGAAGATACAAATAAATGGGAGCATATACCATGTTCATGGATGGGAAGAATTAACATTATTAAAATGTCCATACTACCCAAAGCAATCTATAGATTCAAAACAATCCCAATTAAAATCCCAATGACATACTTAACAGAGATAGAAAAAAATACTTCAAAAATTTATATGGAGCCAAAAATGCTCACGAATAGCCACAGCAATCTTGAGAAAGAAGAACAAGGTAGGAGGAATCACAATACCGGACTGCAAACAATACTACAAGGCTACTGTCATCAAAACAGCCTGGTACTGGCATAAGAATAGACATATAGACCTGGCTGGGGTAACACAGTGGATAAGGCACCAGCTTGCAAACCCAAAGGTTGCTGGTTCAATTCCCCAGCCAGGGCACATAACCAGGTGGCAAGCCATCTCCAGCAAGGTCTGTAGCTGGAGGCAGGTGAAAGGCAACCGTACATTGATATTTCTCTACCCCTCTGCCTCTCTCCCTTCCTCTCTCTCTCTGGAAATAATAAATAAAATCTTAAAAAAAAAAAAAAGAATAGACATATAGAACAACGGAACAGAATAGAGAGCCCAGAAATTAACCCAGGACTCTATGTTCAACTAATATTTGACAAAGGGGGAAGGAACATCAAATGGAGTGAAAACAATCTCTTCAACAAATGGTGTTGGGAGAACTGGACAGCAACACGCAAAAAGATAAAACTAGACCACCAACTTACACCATACACCAGAATAAACTCAAGATGGATAAAGGATTTAAACATAAGCAGTGCCACCATAAAGGTCTTGGAGAAAAATATAGGCAGTAAACTTTTGGATATCCTACGCAGAAATATGTTTACTGATACTTCACCAAGGGCAAAGGAAATCAAAGAACAAATCAACAAATGGGACTATATCAAATTGAAAAGTTTCTGTTTAGCTAAAGAAAACACCAGCAAAATTCAAAGGGAACCAGCTGTATGGGAAAACATATTTGCCAATGAGAACTCAGAGAAGAGTCTGATATCCAAAATCTATAAAGAACTTACGAGACTCAACACCAGGGAGATAGACAGCCCAATTAAAAAATGGGCAAAGGACCTGAACAGATAACTCTCTGAAGAAGACACACAAAGTGCTCAAAGGCATATGAAAGAATGCTTAACATCACTAGCCATCAGAGAGATGCAAACTAAAATCACAATAAGATACCACCTCACACTTCTCAGAATGACAATCATCAGCAAATCAACAAACATCAAGTTTTGGCAAGGATGTGGGGCAAAGGAAACCCTGGTGTACTTTTGGTGGGAATGCAGGCTGGTGAAGCCACTATGGAAAACAGTATGGAGTTTCCTTAAAAAACTAAAAATGGAACTGCCTTTTGATTTAGCAACTCAACTACTAGGACTATACCCACGGAACCATTAAACATCAATTCCCAAGAACCTTTGTACACCTATGTTCATAGCAGTGGTATTTACAGTAGCCAAGTTCTGGAAACATCTTAAATGCCCATCATTTAGGATGGATGACTAAATCAAAAAGCTTTGGTACATTTACACAATGGAATACTATACAGCAGAAAGAAAGGAGGAACTCCTACCCTTTGCAACAACATGGATGGAATTGGAAAGTATTATGCTTAGTGAAATAAGCCGGTCTGTGAAAGACAAATACCATATGATCTCACCCACTACAGGATAATAATGAAGGAAAAAACAAACAAGCAAAACAGAACCAGATACATGAATACAATAAATAGATCTTCATTGGGCAGAGGGTAGGGAGAGGGGGAGGGGGGAGGGGGGAGGAGGAGGCAAAGAAAGGGAGCAGTTTAGTCAAGAAACTAGAATGGAAGAACCATGAACATGGATGACAAGTGAGATTGACTTTGGGGAGATGTGGGTGGGTGGGAAGGGGACAGAGGGGAGTAAAAAGGGGATGGATGTAATACAACAACAATAAAATTAAATTTAAAAAAATTCCTCTTCATTCTTTTTCAGTCTTTTTTCATTTTGATGCATTCCTGCGAATTTTTTCTACATTGACCTCCAGCTTGACCTCCTCTGCTTTCTCTAATCTGCTTTTGATTCCTTCTAGTGTGTTCTTCAATTCAGAAATTGTATTCTTCATTTTCTCCTTGCTCTTATGGATGGTTTCTATATCCTTTTTAATGCTGGTATAGTTCTCAGTAAGCTGTTTGTGGCTTCCCTGGAGTTCTTTGTTGTTCCCCTGGAGTTTTTTTGTAGTTTTCTTTGAACTCACTGAGCTCATTGAGCTTCTCTATCATCATTATCTTGAATTCCAAGTTTGATAGTGTACTAGCCTCTATTTCATTTTGCACTCTTCCTAGGGATTCCTCCTTTCCTTACACCTAGGGTTTATTTCTTTGTCTCCTCATTTTAGTTGACTCTTGTTTGTTTCTGCTTCTTGGATTGGTCTGTTTTGACTTACTGTCTTAGTAGTGTGACCTTCTGTGGTGTAGAGGTGCACTTTTTTCACTTCCTGGCTCCACACTTGGTGACATCAGCCCGTGACCCAGTCTGGGCCTAGTAAGCCAGTTAGAGACTACTGGAGACCACTGTCTCTGTCTGTCTCTTTACTTTTTAATCCAATCAGTCTGTGATCAGTGGTCAGTTTTAGTCACCTTGGTCACATTGTGATGAAGCGGCCTCTTCTGTTCTCTCAGTGGTAGTAAGGCTTCTCTCCAGTTGTGTTCTGTTGGTTATTTCAGATGATTTCTCCCCAGTTATGTTGTAATTCCAGTTTGGTTTTGGGAGGAGATTGGTGTAGCTCCACTTACTCCTCCGCCATCTTGATTTTTGGGTGCTTACATGTTTACTCATATGATGTCACTTGTTGGATTGTTTTCTTAATCATTATGTAGTGCCCTTCTTTGTCTCTTAATATATGCTTAGTTTTCAAGTCTCTTTTGTCAGATATAAGTCATGATATCCTAGCTTGTTTTCCCTTTCCTCTTGCATGAACTATCTTCTTCCCTTTTACTTTTAGTCTCTGTGTATCTTTTAACCTGAAGTAGTTTTCTTAGAAGCAGCGTATGTATGGGTCTGATTTTCTTATTCAGTCAATTATCCTATATCTTTTTGTTAGAGCATTTAAGCCACTTACATTTAAAGTGATTGATGATAGATAATATGTATTTAGTGCCATTTTATTGTTAGATTATTTTTCTCTTGTTTTTTTTTATTTTTATTTTTATTCTTTCTCTTTTTCTTCTCTTAAAGCCAGCCCTTTAATATTTGTTGAAGTACTGGTTTGGTGTAAGCAAACTCCTTTAGCTTTTTCCTATCTGGGAAGTTCATTATTTCTCTATTGATTTTAAGTGATAGCTTTGATGGATAAAATAGCCTTGGTAGTAGGTTTATGCTTTTTTATCACCTTAAATATTTCATGCCACTCCTTTCTGACCTAAAATGTTTCTGTTCAGAAATCAGATGACTATCTAATTGGTGTTCTCTTGCATATAACTACCTGCTTTTCTCTAGCAGCTTTCAGAATTCTCTCCTTGTCTTTAAGCCTGTCATTTTAAATATGATGTCTCTTGGTGTAGGCCTGTTTGGTTTCAACTTGTTTGGGACTCTCTGAGCTTCCTGGACTTCTATGTCTTCTTCCTTTACCAGATTAGGGAATTTCTCAGTCATTTTTAAAAAATAGGTTCTCAATCCCTTGTTCACTCTCTTCTTCTTCTGGTATTCTCACAATGTGGATCTTGTTATGCTTTATGTTGTCCCAAAGGTTTCTTAAATTCTGATTAAACTTTTTTTTCTTTATGCTGCTCTGCTTGGGTACTTGTGTCCTATGTCTTTGAAATCATTGATTTATTCTTTTACCTCATCTAACCTACTGCTTATTCCTTCTAGTATATTACTTATTTTACATAATGCACTATTTTTTTATTACTGGCCCTATTTAATGGTTTCTTTATCTTTTTTGATGATTTTGGTTATTCTTACAGTCATTACTCTAAACTCTCTATCTGATAAATTGTTTACCTCCATCTAGTTCTTATGGAGAATTCTCTTGTATTTGTATTCCCACTTTGGCTGTTTCTTTGTATTTATTTCCATGTATTAGGTAGATCTGCAAAAGCTCTGGTGTAGTCCTTTGTCAGACACTGCTTGTGACTGGTTTTGGGCAACCTGTTTGGAGTTATCAGTTATTCACAGCATGTTGCTCCCTGTGTTGAGTTTGTTTGTATGCAGAAAGAACCAGGCTGTGCACCAACACTGATCCATCTAATGTTGTAAAGGATTCACAATGTATGTCCAGTGAAGTTACAAAAGGTAGCCTGTTTGTAGTGCCAAGCCTGGGGGAGAATCAGCTAAAATTTCAGAGCTCCCAAAGATCTGCCTTTCCCTGCAGGCTTTCTGTTAGGCTTAAAAAGTGAAAATCTTCCACTTGTACTCCTCAGCAACAGGACTTAAGAACCACAGGATGAGGCAGAGTAATTTCTGTGGGTGGGGTTATTGTTTCTCAGATGATGCCACTTGGAGGGGAGTGCTCTGACTGAGAGTTGATTTCTGCAGTATGGAGAATGACTCAGCACAGGGATCCTGGCAGCTATTTTATTATATTTTATTTTTACTAAAGTCAGAGGAAAGGGAACTTGTTAATGAACTAGATACTAAATATGTTTAACCTCTATGGATTAACAAGTTAAACATATAGAGTCTATTAGTGATACAGTTTATTTAATGTTAAATTCAGTAATAGTATCTATTGATAACATTGGACCCCAGAAAATAGGATGACAGTTATAAATATTACTTCATTCAGTGTTTGGGGACTTTGTGATAAGAGAAATAAGTAATAATGAGTATCAGGTCTGCCATCTTGAACAGAGATATAAATTTTCTTTTTTTGTGTATGTTTTGCAAAGTTTCCATAATAAGCACTTTTTTCCATAGAAAATTTTAATAAAATAATGTTATATTTACAAGTTGATTTTTAATGACATAATTCCTATTGTCTATAACTTTCTTGGATGGGATAACCCACTGGTTGTCTAGAGAGCATTTTTAATAGTATAAAACATTAAATTTACTTATATTTCAAAGCTTGGGTTTAAAAATCTGTTTAAAAATCAACCATGTGTTTGACTCAAGTGTACAAAAATTTTTAGACCTATTGTTCTGCTCTGGGAAGTTGCTAAGCAATCTCAATAGAAAAATATTATTAATTATCTCCAATTGATTAGTAATATAAGTTTGAACTCAGATGACAAAGAACTAAGTAAGATTGGGAGAAAGAATGTGGCACTCTTTTCTTAGAAAAGAGAACATTTAAAGATTAGAGAAAAGGGCATTTTCTTAAAAATTAAACTCTTAAGTTTTGCTTTTTTGTTTGTTTGTTTTTGTTTGTTTTGCTTCAGAGACCATGAACATTTCTACCACCCTAATCATGCATGCAAAACTTGGAGGATCAAAGAGTAAAAAGCTGTAAAGAGGACCAAATCTGTAAAAAGGCTGCTTTTCCTGTCTTATTCGAAGGATCTGCAGATTCTATAAATAATAAATACATGCGGAGGGTTTCAGGATCCTTAGAATAAATCTTAGAAATCATTCACTTATTTATTCATTCATCTTCATCATTTATTGAACCTTGTTATGTAAAAGTCACCGAACTAGGCACAGAATAAAATATATGGCTCTTGTACTCCTGGAGGTCACCAACAAGCAAGGCTGACAGAATGAAGCAGAAGTTATAATCCAAGACTAATGGGTTTACTCCTGGAAACATCAGAACACTGAACTAGCATATAACATTTCATGTACAGTCCATGGAGGCAGGAGTTTGTTTATTGCTATATAAGCATAAATTGCCTAATAAGCATAAATTGGCTAATCTGGAATATTAGTAGACATTCAATAAATATTTTATAAGTGAATAAATAAATGGAACTGATCCATTAACATTGTAAAGGATTCCTATTCACAATGTATGTCCAGTGAAGTTATAATATGTAGCCTGTTTGCAAAGCCCTAAGAGACAGTGGAAAGTACACACAAGACCATCTAGCCCAGATATCTTTCAGTGAGCTTCTGCTGTGGGAGGCACATGATATAAAGACAAATAAAAAGTGATCCTTGCCCTCATAAAGTTTATAATCTATGAAAGAAGAGAAAATCACTAATAGATATAATTCAGGGTTGTATATTGTGAGTCTGCTGAATGAAAGTTGTGTAAGATATTTAAGTAATAATAGCTAATGCTTCCTGAGCACTATGTAATATATATGGTAATAAGCATGTTATACATATTTTTTCACAAAACTCTCCCTACATGAATGAACCAAGACTTGGTAATCTATCCTGGGTCATACAGTAATTATGTTGCACAGCCAAGGCTCAAACCCGTAGTCTGATCTTTATGTTTTATTAATAATAAATTAGGTAAAGTAAATTCTGTGTTTCTTGCATTAGGCCAACAGACTCTAAAAAATTATTTTGAAGAAAAAAAAAATGGTGCAAAGCCCTTTTTATTCAAAGTTTCTCCAGTCTCTCTTCCCCACCTTTTTTTTAATTATAGCAGCTCTTTATTCATTTACTTTAAGCGATTTCGTAAACACCAGAAGATAAACTGATCAGTTTGTGATGAAATGTAGAATAATATCTTTGTTCAGAGGGCATTTTGGCCCATTTTTCTAATCCTTCTTCACTGTTTTGAAGAGATGTTGAGTTCTTCCAGAGTTTTGGTTAGACGGGTGTTTTCCCATCTAACCAATTAAGTGGACTCTCCAGATAGGTAGTTCCTGCACAGGGTTTCCTGGTAACTGGATCTATGACTCATCCAACTTTGAAAATTATCTCACTCAGCTCACATTTCACAAATGCTTCATTCGTGGAACAGGTAAAGCTTTGAGAAGCACAATATCCCCTATCACTGTCTGTCCCAATCACTTTCTCCATGACCCATTTAGCATGGACAGATGGACGAGGTACCGACATTTCATGTAACTTTGGTCACCCACCGCAGCTCTGGCATGAAGCCTGCACTCAATCCCAGACTCCCAAGTCCTTATCTTCCCCTTTCTAAGATTATAGACACACTAAATTCACCCTGATGACATAGCTCATTATGACTTTGTGGAGGAAGGTTAAAGCATGTCAGTCCTAAGGAGTCTAAGGATATGGAAATAGGGATCTTTCACATCACCCTTCTAGCATAGAGAGGGTTCTGGGTTGAGTCCTCCCAAGCTCTGTTATCCAAGAATTACACCTCTTCTGAAAACTGTCTCCCCTACCTCCATGGGAATCACTGTGTTAATCTGACATGACTCTGCCCTTGCAGCCATGGTGGTCAATCCAGGCCTGAGCACCAGACCCAAGCTGTGCCCATCACAGGTATGGGTATAGTCTAGCAGTGTCCTAAACTGGACAACTACTGCTTCTCCTCGAGTGTTTGAAACTCTGGCAAACAAAATTAATTTCTTTCTGGGTACCTAGATTGTAAAATGTAAACCCAAGAGTATCTTCAACTTGGATTCCACAATTACATGGTTCCATAGCCACAATCTCAGTAACAGTGGCAATGAAACAAACAGAAGAAAAGATTAAAAAAAGGGTCCAAACTGTAGTAACCACTCCCTTTGGCCTTCTGTAGGCTAAGCTCTGAGCTGTCTTAAGGAACAGGGAATCTTACTTAATAAAACAAAGCAATTGATTCCCAGGTTTTTTTTTTTTTCAGCATCGTTTATTTGGATTTTCCTTTTTATTAAATTTATTGGGGTGACACTCATCAACAAAATTATGCAGATTTTAAGTCTACAATACATCATCTGTACACTGTACGGTGTTCACCTCCCCAAGTCAAGTTTGCATCTATCACTATACTTATGGTGATACTTCCACCTCTCTCCACTGTCCTGATCCCAGCAATCACCGCATTGTTGCCCACGTCCACAAGCTTTTTCTTTTTCTTCATTGCTCAATCCATCCACTCCCAAACCCCATAACCCTTACTGACAGCTGTCAACCTGCTCTATGAGTCTGTCATTATTGTGTTTGTAAGTTCATGTTGTTTATAGATTCCACATTTGACTGAAATCATATGGTACTTGTTTATCTCTGACTGGCTTATTCCACTTAGAATAATGCTCTTCAGATCCATTCTTACTGTCACAAAGGGTAAAACTTTCTTCTTTTTTATGGCTGAGTAGTATTCTATTGTGTAAATGTATCACAAATTTTTATCTACTTGCCTAATAATAGACATATCAGCTGTTTCCAGATCATGGCTATTGTAAATAACACTACAATGAATATAAGAATGCATATATTCTTATGAATTGGTGTTTCAGATTTCTTCAGATAAATTCCCAGAAGTGGTGATACCCAGCTTTTTGATGCCAGTTATTCCTGAGGCCCAGCTGCATTTCTCTCTTTGAATTCCCCTTTAGACATTCCAAGATTCTTAAATAAACTGCCCCCTCTATCTTTTCTAGTCCAAGTATATTTTCCTATGATTATTTGCACTACCAGAGAAGTGGATGGCCTAAGGCAACAGCCATGTTGCACCTATGACCTTGCTGCCCCCTTGGAAGGAGAGTTACAGTGACCTTGAGAGGAAAGACACTTTTATCAGCAGTACCTGTGATATCAGCACTGTCACTAGCACCCTACCAAGTGCTCAGCATGCTCTGGGGATGCTGATAAAGCCCTTGCAAACAGTGTTTCCTTTCATCCTCACAAGTGCCCTCTGAGATGAGGTATTATGAAATTCATTTTGGTCCTGAAAAAAGTTAATTTGTTTTAGGTGACACAGGTAGTGAATGAATAAGAAATAATTGGCTTGGATATGAATGTGGGTCCATGTGATGTCAGCCTCTGTAGCTGTTCTCCCATTAGTCTGCTAAAGTACTGCTCAGAGGATAGCTTCCCACTGCATCCCACAGCCTCCCGCTTTTCCGGCCCCAAGTTTTACCTTCTCCTGGAAACTGAAGGATATTTGCCAACAACAGTGGCTTGTTTCTACCCCTTTTTGGCCTTTTTTTTTTTTCTTGTGTCCTTCCTTCTGGCTTCCTTATTCAAGGAAGAGCATGACCTTTATCTGCACATGATGCTGCTCTTCTCATCCAATTACTTGCTAAAGAGACCCATTCCCTGGCCTGGTTGCTCCTCAGGTCTTGAAAAGCCTGATCAAGTTTCTAGGAATCCCTGAGCCCTTAGTGAAGCCAATCATTTCCATATAAATTGGACTTTAGTGGCACAGCACACCCTCTGACATCTCAGTGCCTTAACTCTGTGCTGGTTCTTGAAAGAGAGTAATTCACTAAGACAAAGCAACTGGGCCTGACCTTCATTTTCTTTTTTTCTTTCTTTTTTTTAATTTTATTGTTGTTGTGTTACATCCATCCCCTTTTTGCTCCCCTCTGTCCCCCTCCCCACCCACCTATTCCCCCCAAAGTCAATCCCACCTGTTGACCTTCATTTTCAATGGTTTTTTGCTGAAGTTTAAAACATTGCTATCTAAAACCATAGGTTAATTTGTTTTCCCTGAGCCAGGGGCAACAGTTATTCACACTCTGCTGCTGCTCAACGTGTAGTTGCACTCTGGATCTCAACTATTCTGCATGGCAGATGCTGTGAGGTAGAAACCATGGCTGATTTGTATCAGGGTGGGAGGCAGCTGCCAGATGTGGGCCATTGTCTTTGGCTCAGAGGATCTACATATTAGGGTGAGCCTGCTTAAAACCACCCCTCACAGATGCTGGATGCTGTCACAGCTCACAGAGTGAGCCCTTCAGGAATCTGCCCTCCCATAACAAAGGGGTGCTTCCCAGTGGCTCTGCTCCATCCAGCTGGAAACTTTCCTTCCCTAGTCACACAGGGAACTCATTTACCTTCCACTTCCTGAAAATGCTAATGCTTCTAATTAGCCTAAAACATTCTCTGTTTGGTTAGAATGTCCATGTCAAGAAGAGAAATATTAAAAGCAAGTCCTTAAACTATGTTCCATACCCCCATCTGGGCTCTTGGCATGAAATTACACAAATATGCAGCTAATGCTCAATTACATGGGAGTTGGGAACCTAGACCTCAATTTTCTTTTTTCTTTTATTTTCTGCAATCTTTTCCACCAGCCTTTGGACTAACTTGGATTTGTCCTTATTTCTGCCAAAAGAGGGAGAACATAAATAAAACCTGATTCCATCAATTGCATTGCTACCAAAGAAGCTCTGATTAAAAGATTTGGGCAGAAGAGGAACAAATGACAAAAGTGAAGAGCAGGGATTTCCATTACTGTTTTTTCTCTATTCCTGTCCTGGTGTTTTCATCAAGAATTGCATATCACATTTTATTTACTTCTGTCTTTATTCCAAAAATTGAGCTTTAAAAAATTGAATTTATGTCATGTCAGATTTGGAAAATGCATTACCTTAACAGGAGAAAATCCCTGGCCTGTGTGGCTCAGTTAGTAGGAGCATAGTCCCATACATCAAAAGGCTATGGGTTTGATTCCTTAGTCAGGGCACATATCTTGGTTGTGGATCTAATCCGCAGTCAGTGCATGTACAGGAGACAATCAATTGATGTTTCTCTTTCTTTCTCCCTTCCTCTCTCTCTAAAATCAATGAATGTATCTGGGTGAGAATTAAAGAGAGGGGGAGGGAAGGAGTGGGGAGGGAGGGAAAGAAGGAAGGAAGGAAGGAAGGAAGGAAGGAAGGAAGGAAGGAAGGAAGGAAGAAAGAAAGAAAGAAAGAAAGAAAGAAAGAAAGAAAGAAAGAAAGAAAGAAAGAGAAAGAAAGAAAAAGGGCAGAGCTAGTTATTAAACAAGGCCAACATGAGGTGATCATGCTGATCTCAGGCTTGTGTGGGCTCAAAGTGAAAATCTGGCCTCTCCAGGCCAGAAGCAGTTTTCCTAGGGCAGCACACCTTTGTGGCCTTCTCTGGAGAGTGCCCTCAGCCTCAGGAAGAAAGTTACCTGAGCTCCCACAAAAAGGAGAAGGCAAAAAGATTAAATAGCTCCAAATAAGTTGTTTTCTCCAAACTATCACAGAACACTTAAACAATCTGAGATAAAGAGTTGTTCTATTCTATGTGTGAGGCCACCTCCCTTTTTATCAGATTTAAGCCTCTATATTGAGGTGGGATGACTGAACAAGGGGCCTTTGCTTGAAATTTAGACTTTTGCATGGTAAGTATATTTTACTATAAGAAACTGCTTTGCGAAAGAAAGAAGGAACTTGTACCCTTTGCAACAACATGGATGGAACTGGAGAGTATTATGCTTAGTGAAATAAGCCAGTCAGTGAAGGACAAATATCATATGATCTCACCCATTACGGGACAATAATGAGCAAAACTAACAACAAGCAAAACAGAACCAAATATACGAATACAAGGAATAGGCCTTCAGTGGTCAGGGGGAATGGGGTTGGGGGCAGTGGGGAGGCAGAGGCAAAGAAGGGGAGCAGCTCAGACAAGAACCTAGTATAAAGGAACCATGGACATGGACAACAGGTGGGATTGACTTTGGGGGGAATGGGTGGGTGGGGAGGGGGACAGAGGGGAGCAAAAAGGGGATGGATGTAATACAACAACAATAAAAAATAAAAAGAAACTGCTTTGCTTCACATATGATTTGTAGGCTGAAATAATTATGGCAAAGGGGGCAAAGACAAAATATGTCTGTTAGCTTTGAAGATCTTTTTTGTTTTTATGCCCTATTTATAATAAAAATAGAATATTTAAAACAAAAGATATAAAAGGAATAAGGATCTAATTATACAGAGATGTTTGATATTAAAGAATGAAATGATTTATTCAACTGTATTTTCAACCTTTAAGTATTTTAGATACAGCAGAAGGCTTGATTGCAGAAAGAATTCAGGGGCTTAGGAAGTTCTCAGCAGCACTGCCTTGTTGGTGTCTTGATGTATTATCTTCAAGCAGGCTTTTCACTGATAGGCATTCATTTGGACAATTGGCTCATTTATGCTTAGAAAGAGAAGGGAAACATTCAGTGAAGATCATCACACAGTTTCTTAATTCTCTGGAAGTTCATAATATGGTGCAATTCTTCCATCTTATGCTCAGGAATAATCACATCTCTGTAATCTTGTGTTAGGTCCCACAGTGCCTGAAATTGTGGTATACTGGCACTTTCTGTTCTCAAAACTAAAATAAACAAACACACAAATCAATCTTACTAGGAGCTCCTCATGAATGCACTGGGAAAACATTTCTTTGCAGTTGCCATTAATCAGCTTTCAAACATAGATTTGCCTTCCAGTGGAGTGTCTGGGTCCTGTTTCCCTTGTGTCCTGTCTTCCTATGCCACTCTTCTTCCTTTGGGTACTATGTCCCCAATTTTCCTTACTCTGTTCTCTTTTGGTCAAGGTTGGTGAGAGTCTCCTTTTTTTTTTTTTTCAGATTGTTACTGGTTGTATCTCAGCACTTTCAGGACAAATTTTTAATAATGGTACTGATATTAGTACTAACACTTATACCTAACTAATACTGATCACTCTCAATGTCTAACTTTGATATACTTTGCTGATACAGGGATTTACAAAACAAGTAAAGATGACAATCAGGTGTTCCCACACCTTTATGTTTATAAACCAACAAAACCAATAACAATTAAAAAAAATTAATACCAATCTGATATTTTGGATTCTTCAGATTGTTTCGAACTCCTAGCAAATATTTTATTCCTCTCTGAAACTTGCACTTTAAATTTATGATATAAATATGGGAAATATTTAGGGTTTATATATATCTCAGCAGTTTGCTTTGAATGATGTTGGGATGAGTAGCTAGAGACTTACTTTTCTCTTCCATCATTACCAAGAACAGTAGGCTCTACTTTTTACAGTGTAGAATTGCCTTGGGCAAAATTCATTTTTCTAGCTATATCCTTGTACATGAAGTCATTGCTGTGAGTATTTCCTTCAAAGGCATAGAGCCAAAGGCATTTAATTAAAATGAAATATGTAAAATTGAAACTGACAATTCCCTGCCATTTTCTATCTTTAAGGAAGCCATTTGATATAATGGAAAGAGCATAGGATTTGTAGCTTAGCATACCTGAATTTGTGTGGACCTGGACAAGTCACTTAACAATCAAATCTCAATGTGCTTATCTTGCAAATTGAATAATAATAATTATGACATTGTTGTGATGGCCAAAAATGTGGGACCCCTTAAGCATAAGACTTGGGTGTAGGAAATTTTAGCATAATTTTAGGAAGCCCCATTAAATCTGCTAACCCCTCAGTGACCACTGATGTTAGTTAATTGCCTGTGTCCTTCTAAGATATCACAGCCTGCTGGGAAAAACCTGCATCCTCCAAAGAAGTCTTAGTAACTATTTTTTTAAATTTAATTTTATTGCTGTTGTATTACATCCAACCCCTTTTTAATCCCCTCTGTCCCCTTCCCAACCCACCCACTCCCCAACAAAGTCAGTCCCACTTGATGTCCATATCCATGGTTCTTCCATACTAGTTCCTTAACTAAACTGCTCCCTTTCTTTGCCTCTTCCTCCCTCCTGGTGCCTCCCACCTTACCCTTGCCCACTGAAGGTCTATTCATTGTATTCATGTATCTGATTCTGTTTTGCTTTTTTGTTTGTTTTATTCATTATTGTCCTGTAGTGGGTGAGATCATATGGTATTTGACTTTCACTGACTGGCTTATTTCACTAAACATAATACTTTCCAGTTCCATCCATATTGTTGCAAAGGGTAGGAGTTCCTCCTTTCTTTCTGTTGTGTAGTATTCCATTGTGTAAATATACCAAAGTTTTTTGACCCACTCATACATTGATGGGCACTTAGGCTGTTTCCAGCATTTGGCTATTGTAAATAGTGCTGCTATGAAGATAGGGGTACATGGGTTATTATGAATTGGTGTTTCAGGGTTCTTCTGGTATAGTCCTAGTAGTGAAATTGCTGGATCAAAAGGCAGTTCCATTTTTAGTTTTTAAAGGAAACCCTATACTGTTTTCCACAGTGGCTGCACCAGCCTACATTCCCACCAAAAGTGCACCAGGATTTCCTTTTCTCCTTGTCAACACTCGTTGTTTGCTGATTTGTTGATGATTGCCATTCTGAGAGTATCTTATTGTGGTTTTAATTTGCATCTCTCTGATGGCTAGTGATGTTGAGCATTCTTTCATATACCTTTGGGCCCTTTGTATATCTTCCTCAGTGAGTTGTCTGTTCAGGTCCTTTGCCCATTTTTTAATTGGGCTGTCTGTCTCCCTGGTGTTGAGTCGCATTAGTTCTTTATATATTTTGGAGATCAGACCCTTGTCTGAGGTATCATTGGCAATTATGTTTTCCCATACAGTGGGTTCCCTTTGAATTTTGCTGATATTTTCTTTAGCTGAACAGAAACTTTTCAATTTGATATAGTCCCATTTGTTGATTCGTTCTTTGATTTCCTTTGCCCTTGGTGAAGTATCAGTAAACATATTTTTTTATGTAGGATATCCAAAAGTTTACTGCCTATATTTTTCTCCAAGACCTTTATGGTGGCACTGCTTATGTTTAAATCCTTTATCCATCTTGAGTTTATTCTGGTGTATGGTGTAAGTTGGTGGTCTAGTTTTATCTTTTTGCATGTTGCTGTCCAGTTCTCCCAACACCATTTGTTGAAGAGACTGTTTTTACTCCATTGGATGTTCCTTCTCCCTTTGTCAAATATGAGTTGACCATAGAGTCCTGGGTTAATTTCTGGGCTCTCTATTCTGTTCCATTGATCTATATGTCTATTCTT
>PVIW01010934.1:0-17695 GCA_004026585.1 Noctilio leporinus | reverse complement strand
GGATTCCTCCTACCTTGTTCTTCTTTCTCAAGATTGTTGTGGCTATTTGTGGGCGTTTTTGGCTCCATATAAACTTTTGAAGTATTTTTTCTATTTCTGTGAAGTCTGTCGTTGGTATTTTAATTGGGATTGCATTCAATCTGTAGATTGCTTTGGGTAGTATGAACACTTTAATGATGTTAATTCTTCCCATCCATGAACATGATATATGCTTCCATTTATTTGTGTCTTCCTTGATTTCTTTCTTCATTGTTCTGTAGTTTTCTGAGTACAGGTCTTTTACCTCCTTAGTTAAGTTGATTCCTAGGTACTTTATTTTTCTTGTTGCTATGGCAAATGGGATTTGTTTTTTTTGTTTCTATTTCTGTTGTTTCATTATTGGTATACAAAAATGCTTTTGATTTCTAGATATTGACTTTATACCCAGCTATTTTGCTAAATTTGCTTATTAGGTCAAGTAAGTTTTTGGTGGAACCAATTGGGTTTTGTATGTACACTATCATATCATCTGCAAATAATGACAGTTTGACTTCCTCCTTTCCAATTTGGATACCTTTCATTCCTTTTTCTTCTCTGATGGCTATAGCTAGAACTTCCAAGACAATGTTGAATAGAAGGGGAGAAAGTGGGCAGTCTTGTCTCCTTCCTGATCTTAGGGGGAAAGCTTTCAGTTTTTGTCCGTTAAGTATGATGTTGGCTTCAGGTTTCTCATAGATGGCCTTTATGTTGTTGAGGTATGCTCCCTCTATTCCCATTTTGCTGAGGGTTTTTATCATAAATGGTTGCTGTACTTTATCAAATGCTTTTTCAGCATCTATTGATATGATCATATGGTTTTTATCTTTCAATTTGTTGATGTGGTGTATTACGTTTATTGATTTATGAATGTTGTACCATCCTTGCATCCCTGGGATGTCCATATAAAATTTTGAAGTATTTTTTCTATCTCTGTGAAGTCAGTCATTGGTATTTTAATTGGGATTGTTTGAATCTCTAGTTTGCTTTGGCTAGTATGGACATTTTAATGATGTTATTTCTTCCCATCCATGAATATGCTGTATGCTTCCATTTATTTGTATCTTCCTTAATTTCTTTCTTCAGTGTTCTGTAGTTTTTTGAGTACAGGTCTCTTACCTCCTTGGTTAAATGTATTCCTAAGTACATTAGTTTTCTTGTTGCTATGGTAAATAGGATTTGTTTTTTAGCTTCTATCTCTGATTTTTCATTATTGGTATACAAAAATGTCTTTGATTTCTGAATATTGACTTTATATCCAGCTATTTTGCTACATTTGCTTATTAAGTCAAGTAAGTTTTTGGTGGAGTCTATTGGGTTTTGTATATACACTATCATATCATCTGCAAATAATGACAGTTTGACTACCTCCTTTCTTATTTGGATACCTTTGATTCCTTTTTCTTCTCTGATAGGTATGGCTAGAACTTCCACAATGATGTTGAACAGAAGTGGAAAAAGTGGACAGCCTTGTCTTATTTGTCATGATCTTAGGGAGAAAGCTTTGGGTTTCTGCTCTTTGAATATGTTGTTGGCTTCAGGTTTCTCATATATGGCCTTAAGTATGTTGATGTATGCTCCTTCTATTTCCATTTTGCTGAGTGTTTTTATCATAAATGGTTGCTGTAATTTATCAAATGCTTTTTCAACATCTGTTGATATGATCATATGGTTTTTGTCATTCATTTTGTTGATGTGGTGTATTATATTTATTGATATGCAAATATTGTACCATCCTTGCATCCCTGGGATGAAACACACTTGATTGTGGTATATAATCTTTTAAATGTCTTGATGGATCCAATTGGCCAAAATTTTGTTAAGAATCTTAGCATCTATATCATCATAGATATTGGCCTATAGTTTTCTTTCTTAGCTGTATCTTGACCTGGTTTTGGGATTAGAATAACATTGGCCTCATAGAAAGAGTTTGGGAGTTTTCCCTCTTCTTGGACTTTTTGGAATAGGTTGAGAAGGATAAGAGTTAGTTCTTCTCAAAATGTTTGGAATGATTCACTGTGTGATCCCCAGCTGGTCTGGGGATCTCCTGCTTTGGGAGAATTTTGATTACTTCTTCAATTTCACCAGTTGTTATTGGTTTAGTCAAGATTTCTGCTTCTTCTGGATTCAGTTTTGGTAGATTATACATTTTCAGAAATTTGTCCATTTCACTCAGGTTGTCATATTTCTTGTCATATAGTTGTTTGTAGTAATTTCTTACAATCTTTTGTGTTTCTGAAGTATTAGTTATGATTTCTCCTCGGTAGTTTCTGATTCAGTTTATCTGGGTCCTCTCTCTCTTTTTCTTGATGAGTCTGGGTAAAGGCTTGTCAATTTTGTTTACTTTTTCAAAGAACCAGCTTCTGGACTTATTGATTCTTCAAATTGTAGTTTGAGGCTCAAAGTTATTTAATTCTGGTCTGATCATGATAATTTCCTTCCTTTTACTTGCTCTGGGCATTGTTCGTTGTAACTCCTCTAGTTCTTGCAGCTTTATGGTCAGGTTGTTTATATAAGCTTCTTTTATTCTTTTTAGGTAGTCCTGTATTGCTATAACTTTCCCTCTGAGGACTGCTTTTGTTGTGTCCAATAGGTTTTGGTTTGTTGTGCATTCATTGTCATTTGTTTCCAGAAACATTTTGATTTTATCTTTGATCTCATTGTTAACCTATTCATTACTTAAAAGCATGTTATTCAGTCCTGATGAGTTAGAGTGTTTTTGTTTTTTTCCCTTGAGGTTGGCTTCTAGTTTCAATCCATTGTGATCTGAGAAGATACTTGGTATAATTTTAATTTTCCTATTTTTGTGAAGGCTAGTCTTGTGACCTACCATGTGGTCTATCTTTGAAAATGTTCCAGGTGCATTTGAAAAGAATGTGTATTTTTCTTCTTAGGGTGAAAGATTCTGTATATATGAATTAGGTCCATTTCCTCTAGAGTGTTATTCAATGCCACAATATCGTTGGTGTTTTTTTGTTCAGAAGATCTGTCCATTGTTGATAATAGGGTATTAAAATTCCCTACTATTAGTGTGTTGCTATCTGTATTCTTCTTGAAGTCCTCCAAAATTTGCCTTATATATTTGGGGAGTCCTATGTTGGGTGCACATACGTTTACCAGAGTTATATCTTCTTGATGGCTTGTCCCCTAAGTATTATGATATGTCCTTGTTTGTCTCTTTTTACGGCCTTCATCATAAAATCTGTTTTGTCTGAAGTAAGTATTGCTACTCCAACCTTTTTTTATGTCCATTTGCTTGACATATATTTTTCATCCCTTCACTTTCAATTTGTGTTGATTTTTTTTCTGAAGTGGATATCTTGAATACAGCATATATGTGGGTCATGTTTACTTATCCATTCAATTGCCCTATGTCTTTTGATTGGTGCATTTAGTCCATTTACATTTATGGTTATTATTGATTGATACTTATTTATTGCCATTTTTCCCCTTTATACCTGTGTTCCTCTCTGTCTCTCTGTTTCTTCATTTTTTTTGAAGCAGACCCTTAAGCATTTCTTGCAATACTGGTTTGATAGAGATGTACTCTTTTAGTCTTCTTTAGTCTGGGAAACTCCTTATTTCTCCTTCCATTTTGAATGAGAGTTTTGCTGGGTAGAGTATTCTTGGTTGCAGGCCTTTATTTCCCATTACTTGGAATAGTTTTTGCCATTCCCTTCTGGCTGTATTGTTTTTGTTGAATAATCATTTGATAACCTTATCAGAGCCCCCTTATATCTTATTTGCAGTTTCTCTCTCGATGCTTTTAGGATTCTCTCTTTGTCTTTGAAATTTGCCATTTTAATTATAATGTGTCTTGGAGTGGGTTTGTTTGGATTCATCCTCATTGGAACTATCTGTGCTTCCTGAACTTGAGCAACATTTTCACTCATCATATTAGGGAAGTTTTCTATCATTACTTTTTTGAACATGTTTTCCATTCCTTGTTTCTCTTCTCCCTCTGGTATCCTTATGATATGTATATTATTACATTTCATGTTGTCCTGCAGATCTCTTAAAACCTCTTCATTCTTGTTCAGCCTTTTTTCACCATATTGCACTGTCCTGGAATATTTTTCTATGTTGCCTTCCAGTTTGTTGATCCAGTCCTCTGCTTCCTCTAGCCTGCTGTTGATTCCTTCTACTGTATTCTTCAATTCAGAAATTGTATTCTTTATTTCCTCCTGGCTCTTACTGATAGTTTCTATGTTCTTTTTAAGGCTAGTGTAGTTCTCAGTAAGTTCCTTGTAGCTTCCCTGGAGTACTTTGTAGTTCCCTTGGAGTTGTTTATAATTTTCTTTGAGCTGGCTGAGCTCATTGAACTTCTCTATCATCATTATTTTGAATTCCATATATAATAGTTTGCTTGCCTCTGTTTCATTTAATGATCTTTCTGGGGATTCCTCCTTTCCTTTTGGTGAAGGACTGCTTCTTTTCCTCCCCATTTTTAGGTTTCTTTGTAATCCAATTGGACTGTGATCAGCTGCCAGGCTAAGGAAGTGCTAGGCCTGAAGGATTGATTTAGTTCTGATCCTATCAATCTGTGATCCACCACCAGGCTCAGATCTGCTTCTGGTGACAGACCAATTAAGTTGTAAATCAATAAATCAGCTACCAAACTCAGGCCCTGCTGGGCTAGACAGAGGGGTTCAATTGTAATCTAATGGATTAGTCACCACCTCAGGTGCAGCCTGGTGGCACAGATTCAGATGTAAATCAATGAATCTATGATCAGCCGCCAGGCTCATGTGCCACTGAGATAGGCAACAAGATCCAATTGTAATTTAATGAATCTGTGTTTGGCCATCAGGCTCAGGAACTGCTGGTCTAGACAGCAAGGTGCAATTGCAACTCAATAAATCTGTGATTAGCCACCATGCTCAGGTAGCAATGGGCTCAACTGAAAGATTCTATTGTAATCCAATTAATCTGTCATCAGCTGCCAGGCTATTGGGTCACTGGGCTAGACAGCAAGGTTCAATGTGATCTGATGAATCTTTGATTAGCCACAAGGCTCAGGTGGCACTGAGATCAACAGAAAAATTCAATTGGAGTCCAGTGAATTTGTGGTCAGCCACTAGGCCCAAGGGCCACTGGGTGGGACAAACCAGCTCAGTTGTCAACCAATGAACCCATGATCAGCCACCAGGCTCACTTGCCACTGTGTGGGGCTGTCTGACCCAGCTGTAAGTCAGAGAGTTTGTAATCAGCTGCCAGGTCCAGGTGCTGCTGGGCTGGCACTCTTCAGGTGCCAACTATTGTATCTATGCTCAGATAGGGCAGGGCAGGAGAGGTTTATTTAGATGTAAATCAAAGAATTGTGATCAGGCACCAGACTCAGGCACTGCTGGGCAGGGTAGATTGCTCCCAGTGGGTGGGGCTATGAGGACCCTCATACAGAAGCTTCATGGTGCAGAACAGTCCACCCCAGGTGTGGGGGATGGGGTAGGACAGGGATCCCCACAGCTGCTTCCCCACTTCTCTCCTCCAAGCCACTGCCAGAAGCTCTCCCCATGTGTCTCCAGTCCACTCTACCCTCCCTCTGCTGGAGCCCAGGGTAGATGGATGCCAATGTATTTTCACTGTGGTCTCCATAGGAGTTCTCTGTCTCCAGTGGTCTCTCAGGCCAGCAAACTTCATGGCTTTCATCCCTTCTCAGCTGGATGCTGCTCTGCTCTCTGCTGTGTTGCTGTAGCTGGGACACCCAGCTGGGAGCCCAGAAACTACCCTTCTTAGATGGAGCCCCCGGCTCCATCCTTCAGCTGCTGCCTCTGATAGGGGCCCAGCCAGCCCTCTCATGTTTCCCTGATTCCTACCAGTCATATGATGAAGCGTCCTCTTCTGTTCTGTCTGTGGTTATAGGACTTCTTTCCAGGTGGTGTTCTGTTGGTAATTCCAGTTGACATATTCTCTAAAAAAGTAATTCCAGATGCAACCTGGGAGGAGATTGGTATAGCTCCACTTACTCCTCTGCCATCTTGTGGGAACTCCTATTTTAATAAGCCTTTCTGGTCTCAAAGCCAACCCCCCCAAAGCCATCTACAAAGAGTCCTTTCAACCCCCTCCTCCTTATCCCCTTTAATACCTCCTGCCTTTCTTTTGTTCACTGCTGATACCTCAGGGTCTCAGCCTGCCTGTCACAAATGGCCAAAGAAACCTTTTAAAATCATGGCCTGTTCTCCTGTCATTTCTCCTCTCATTCTCACTGGTCCTAATGCTTTGGTGTCAAAATCAGGAGAGTGAAAAAGAGCAGCTAAGGAGCTGGATAGAGCCTGCCTCCCTTTGCCTAAAGTGTCTCCTCAGAAACTTAAAAGGGATCATTTACAACAACAACAAAGACCTCAGGCCTAAGCAATTAATCTTCCATAAATAATATGGCTTAGGCAACAAAATCTTGACTGACCTTGACAATTATTGTCACCATCTGGGCAAATGTACAGGTCTTGTTTGAGCTGCTCAAGCACTGCCCCTCTTTCTGTCAATTCTCCTCTCTGCTCTTTTGCTACCTCCTCTCCAACTGCTTCCCTTCTGGCTCTCTCTAGAGACCCCTTGAGATCATATGAAGGATTACCTCCTCTCTGTGCCTTCTGTCCCCTTTTTCCTCATACAGCCCCCCAACAGACTGGGAACAACAGCTCACAGCTGTCCCTCAACCTGAGGGGGATTGCTCTGACCCCTAATTCAACATTAGGAGGGAGAGGAGTGTAAGGAGTGTGGTGTCCCTCCCTGTGCTTCACCAGACTCTGACCCTGAGTCAGAGTCACCTCATGCTTCCTCTCCTCTCTCAGCTTCTACCCCAACCCAACCTATTCTTCTTCTCCAGGAAATTACAGGACCCCAGAAACACATAGGGGTATGTGTTTCCTTCTCCTTCTCTTGACCTCTCTGAGGTTCACATTCCTCTGACCCCACAGACTTCATCAAATAATTCCAATAACGCCCTGTTTCTTTTGACTTAACCCAGTGGGGTCTTTATGTCATTCTCTCTCCCCGTCTGCTGAGGAAAGGGGGCATATTCGTCTGGCAGCCTAGATGCGTGCCAAGAAGCTAAAGAGGTAGGACCTTAACAATGGTCCCCTAGGTGCTACAGCAGGGAATCAATGAAAACCCTGGCCTGCTTTTCTAGCTAGATTGAAAGATGCCCTTCAGCATTTCACTAACCTACATCCTGATTCCCAAGAGGTCATCCTTCTCCATTGCATTGCATTTCCTAGTCAGTGCCTAACATTTGCTGCAAACTCCAAAAACCAGAGATAGGCCCTCAAACCAGTCAGACCAAATACCAATAGTTAATCAGGCCTTTAAGGTCTTCAAAAATTGAGAAGAGAAGGGTGCCCAATTGTGAATTCAGGGTTTTCAATTACTGATTTCTTCTCTGAAAGAGTTCCACAAACCTAACTTGTCAAAAGGTAAAAATCAGACTCCTCCAGAAGACTGCTTCAAGTGCAGCAAGCCTGGACCTCAGACTAAACAGTGCCCAGAGGCATGAGCCCCTCTGGGACCATTCTCACTGTGAAAACTAGAGAGCATTGGAAATTTGGCTGTATCTGAGTCCCTCGAGGGATGGAAATATTGGTTACCTACTTGGGACCCTGACTTTGACCTTCCAGAGCTTCTGGGGTTTGCAACAGAGAACTGAAGCTGCCTAGAGACTGCAGGCCTAGAGACCTTCAGGCCTATCTCCATGACAGAACCTCAGTTAACTCTTTTGGTAGTGGGTGAGCCAATATCTTTTCTTATTAATATGCCAGACCATTTACTAATTTCTCAATCTCGATTGTTGGGGTTGATGGCATAGTCTCCTAATCATCACTACTCCCCTTCTTCCATGTCCCATAGAACATCATGTTTTTGCCCATTCATTTCTAATCCTTCCTCACTGTCCAATGCCATTCAATACCTGGACAAGATATTCTGGTGAAGCTTAAAGCCCAGATACTCATACTGTTACAGAACCCCAACCTATGCTTTTCTGAAACAGTTGTGGGGTCCAATTGCCTGCCATTAAGAATAAAAATGTTTGGTGAAAGGAGTTTTATTGAAAAGTTTTAACTTCCCCTTCCTGCCAAATGAGGCCAGTGTCAGAATACACCAATCAGAGATACTGTCTTTCAGAAGAGCAGAAGTCCATGGCTTAGTATTTCTGGTCCCACTTCAGCATTTCAGGCATTGCAAATTAATTGGTGCTTGGTTAGGCAAGTCCTGGCAATTCCAGCCTCATCAGCAGTGCTGCCTTGTTCTCTAGGCAGATTTTCTAGTGGATCTCCTCTTTCTTATTCCAGCTCTAATTCAAAACTGCATGGCCCCCTTTCATGGCTCCTCCTAATTTTAAATGCTGACCCAGTGCTCTGTACACCATTATTATGAACATTATCATAAGAGTTGTATTATCTCTATTCCCCCTCCCCAAAACCAGGGGCTGTAGGGAGCCCTTCACCCATTCTATGCTCTATTATACTCCCTTACCTCAGAGCTCACATTGCATTTTTCTCTTCTCTCTGTCTTACATACCCACCATTCTTTCCCCTCCATTATTCAGCATAAATAGTGCTGTGACTTGGATTCCACTTTGTCCCTGGTTGTTTGGAATGCAGTAAGCATGATTTCTCACCCTTGGGCTAAAGGAGATGCTGCACTGTCAGGGTGGGCCATTCAAACATACTAGACCTGTGTTCAAAGGTAGAAACAATGAAATCTGAAGTGAGTGCTTAGGTTCTGTCTGGACTCTGAAGACAAAAAAGGCACTTCCTCATTCTGGCCTGAGTTCTCAGGTGTCTCCCCATGGGTGGGGGCCTTGTGGAGGTATCTGGGGTCAATTCCTAAAATGTGCAGGGACTTTATAGGGAACTCCCATCACTGTAATGTAACTTTAGCTCTTCTGGGAACATGCAAAATAAGGGCTGATCAATCACCCAGAACTCTGAGCCCCCTTGGCTGTTCTAGGCAGTTAAGGGAGAAACCAAGACTTGTAAGAGTTAGAGATTACCAAAGATATAACAGACTTGGGAGCCCTATTTATAAACAGCACACTCTGACCCACTACATGAATTCCTTAGCCTTTCCTGACTCTAAACCTGGCTAGGAGGAAGAGTTCAAACCACTGGAAGATTGCAGCATTTCTCTTCAACCCCGGTGCCTTCTAGCAACCCAATTTATATCCAAATACTCCTTGCAACAGCAGCAAGGAGGGGAAATCTTAACATTATTGGGTAAATGGCTTGATCTCTCTCTTCAGGAAACAGCTGCATCCCACTGGCACCAGTCAAGCATTTTAAAAGCCACAATGGTGCTTGCCGCAAAGAAAGACATGGTACCAAAGCAAGATTTAGTCTGCAGTGAAAAGTCCTGGCTTTTCCAGGTTCCAGTCTCCTAAATAGAACTTTTCATTCAAACTTACTCCACTCATAAGCCTTTTTCCTTTTTCTCTGACTGCTCTATTTACATCTCTACCAACCCCCATTTCTATCTGCTTTACAAAGCAACTACTGTGTTTTTTCCCAGCCAAGTGGCCACCTAATCCTCAAGGCCATGCTTTTGATTGCTATCCTCCATTAGGAGGTGATGCTATTTTTTAATGCCTGACCTCAGCCTTGCACTCAACTTTGGCTTCAAACTGGGCTTGGCTCCACTGCATCCACATTAACCAGGAACAAGGGTACAAAGAGGAAAAAATCTCAACTCACCCTTAATATACAAAGGAAGAAAACTGGCACTTCTAAAACTGAAGTGGCTAAAGGTCACCCAAGCCTGTTCTCTCTCCTTCTTCCCAGCCTCCTTGCAGTTGTCAGGGTTACAAAATAATAAAGCAGCTCACTTCTGAGGACTGTGTGTATATCTGCCAACAGGGAAAATAAAACTTTCATCTACGAATAAACTAAAAAGAAAACTAAGAGGGACTGTATGTTACAGAAAGGCTGTAAAAAATGTTTTTCATATCTACCTAAAAGCCAAGGTTTTGTTTAGTATAATGATTAGGTATTATAGTATGTTACTCAAAAACTTCCAAAAACTTCTTGTCTCTCAGTGCTAAGAACTGAAGTTTTGTTAGCCTATATTAATGTCACATACCTTTTATTATCACCTAAAATAGTTAAATCTCATTTCATTATATATTATATATATTTCCAGGGTTTCCAGGACAAGATTTCCAGGGTTTAAAATTTAAAAGACTTTTCTTTATGGCTTTGAGGTATTTCAAAGGGCCCTTGAAATATCTCAAGGATTTATTCTTTTCTTACTACAAAAAAAAAAAAAAGTTAGACTAAAAAGGCTTAATACATTTTAAAATACATGGAAAGCTTTATCAAATAAGAAAACATGTCTTTGAAACCCTGTAACTTCTAGACCTAGGAGCTACTAGATCCTAGGAACATGAGGGTAATTAACTGGCTGCTCAAACTCATTACTAGCTGCAGAAACAGCTGGGTGCCTGCCTCTCTGACATAAAAGGAATAATTGTCACTTTTAAACTCAGCTGCATTTTGCCAGTCCCTGTTTGGGGCAGGACAGCCTACTTCCAAGTCTATCTCCCCCTGCTGATACTTTTACAAAGATAGCCCTGCCTCTCTTCCTTAGCTGTTGATGCAGGTAGAACATGGATTCTGTTAAATGAGATGTGCTCTTTTTATATCAACACTAATAAGCAGGTTGTGGAAGGTTTAAAAGTTTTAAAATAACACATTGACATCATAAAACATGCAGAAATAAATGCTGCTGGTAACCCCTCCTGGCTCGAGACTTTCTTCTATTCCTCCTTTCCACTTTGAGCCATACTAATACTTTTAATAACTCTAATAATAGTAATCTGCTTTTTTCTTAGTAGGTCCCTGTATCCTATGGCTTCTAATAAGTTTTGTCCATAGCACAGTGCAAGCTGCCACCAATCAAATTGTGGTAACATGCTTCTACTCTATTCTTCTGTATCAACCAATATTTCAAGAATATTGACACAGCTCTACATCCTAGATTTCAGCTTTGAAGCAGTTCCAAAAACAAAACAAAACAAAACAAACAAAAAAACTGAGCTTCAGCCCAACCCTCCAGAATCAATAGAAACAAAGGCAGAAATCTTACACATACATAACACCTGGGTTCCTGGAATTCTAGCATAATTTTAGCAAGCTCCATTAAATCTGCTACCTCTTCAGTAATTGCTGAGGTTAGTAATTGCCCATTTCCTTCTAATATATTTTAACTGGCTGGCCAGGCCTGCATCCTCCAAAGATGTCTTACTAACTTTTCTGTTTTAATAAGTCTTTCTGTTCTCAGAGCCAACTATCCCAAAACCATATGCAGAGAGTCCTTTCAATTCCCTCCTCCTTATTCCCTTTAAACCCCCCTGCCTTTCTTTGTTCACTGCTGACACCTCAGGGTTTCAGCCTGCCTGTCACAACTGGCCAAAGAAACCTTTTAAACCCATGGCCTATTCTGCTGTCATTTCTCCTCTCACTCTCCCTGGACCTAATAGAAACCGACTTTCAAACCATTAGAACATTGTAAAAATGTAAGAAATTTTTGTTAAATTTATAAGTAAAATAAGACCATGAAAAGAATTAAATTGTAACAAGCTCTGTATTTTCATTAGGGAATGAATTTTAACAGCCAAAAGGAAGATAAACACATACCACAGAGTAAAGGGAGGAGATGGATAATCCTTCTGAAAGAGAAATTCTAGTAAGTTTTTTCTCCTACATGTTATATTTGAGGCAATAATGATAATGATTAGAACAAGGTACTATTCAAAGTGCTTAACATGAATTATTTCATGGTAATCATCTATCATTGTCCCAATTTTACAGAAAGTAAGGCATAGAGAACATAATTTTGTCATGATTACACAGTCAATGAATGGCAGACTCAAAATTTAAACTCTGATAATCTAGCTTCAGAGTCTGCGTTTTTTGGTTATTATGTTATTTTCAATTATATAAACAAAGAAGACATGAATTTTCTCTAAGGTATAGCTAGAAGTTCCTGGTTGTTGAATAAAGTGTTCTAAGTTATAGACATATGATATTTATAAGTGTGATTGAGGATCACCTCACATAGTACCAAACAAATAATGAGATGCCTTACTGTACTTTGTGAATTCCACTTCATGTCTAATATAAAAGTCCACTGAGGGGAAGGACCAAGGTGATGAAGGAGTAAATGGAGCTTCACCAATATTCTCCCAGGTACCATCTGGAATTACAACTTAATTGGGAAAAAATCATCTGGAATTACCAACAGAACACCAGCTGGTGGGACAGATTCAATTATAAATCAATGAATCTGTGATCAGCCACCAGGCTCAGGTGCCACTGGACTAGACTGAAAGATTCAGTTGCAATCTAGTGAATATGATCAGTTGCCAGGCTAAAGGGTCACTGGGCTAGACAGCAAGATCCAATTGTAATCCAATGAATAAGTGATCAGCTGCCAGGTCTTATAATCATGGACAGAACAGAAGAGGATGCTGTATTACAACATGACTGGTAGGAATCATGGAAACATGAGATGGCTGGCTGGGGCTCCACCAGAGGCAATAGACAAAGGAACTGAGCTACGGGATCCACCTGAGAAGGGTGGGTTCTTGTCCCCCAGCAGGGTTTCCCAGCCTCCAGAAGCACAATGGAGAGGAGAGCAGCATACAACTGAGAAGGAAAGAAAGCCATGGAGTTTACTAGCCTGAGAGAGCACTGGAGACAGAGAACTACTAAGGGACCACAATGAAAATACATTCGCACCCACTTACCCTGGGCTCCAGCAGAGGGAGGGCAGAGTGGACTGGAGATGCTTAGGGAAAGCTTGTAGCATTGGCTTGGAGGAGAGAAGTGGGGAAGCAGCATTGGGGATCCCAGTGCTGACTCATCACCCACACCTAAGGTGGACTGCACTATGTCAAGTGGCTTCTGTATGAGGGTCCTCATAGCCCCTCCCACTGGAAGCAATCTGCCCCACCCAGTGGTGCCTGGGCCTGGCATCTGTTCACAATTCTTTGATTTACATCTAAATAATCCTGCCCTGCCCTGTCTGAGCATAGATATAATAATTGGAACCCGAAGAGGTATTTCTCATCCAGCAGCCCCTGGGCCTGGCAGCTGATTACAAACTTTCTGACTTACAGCTGGGTCAGTCAGCCCCACACAGTGGATTGTAAGCCCTGTGGCTGATCTTGGATTCATTGCTTGGCAACTGAGTCAGTCCTTATAGCTCAGCAGCTCCTGGGCCTGGCAGCTGAGTACAAACTCTTTGACTTAACAGCTGAGTCAGTCAGTCAATCCCGCACACAGTGGCATGCAAGCCTGGTGGCTGATTGTGGATTCATTGGTTCACAACTGAGTTGGTTTGTTCTGCCCAGTGGACTCTGGCCTGGTGGCTGATCAAAAATTCATTGGACTACAATTGAATCTTTCAGTCTAGCCCAGTGGCTTCTTAGCCTGGCAGCTAATTACAGATTCATTAGATTACAATAGAATCTTTCAGTGCAGCCCAGCACCACTGAGCCTGGTGGCTAATCACAGATCCATTGGATTACAATATTACCTTGTTGTCTAGCCCACTGGCACCTGAGACTGGCAGCTGATCACAGATTCATTGATTTACATCTGAACCTGTCCCAACAAGCAGCACCTGAGCTAGTGACTGATCCATTGGATGACAATTGATCGTCTATGTCTAGTCCAGCAGGGCCTGAATTCGGTAGCTGATTTATTGATTTACAACTGAATCGGTATGTCACCACAAGCAGCATCTGTGCCTGTGGTGGATCACAGATTGATAGGATCACAACTAAATCAATCCTTCCAGCATAGCAGTTCCTTAGCCTGGCAGCTGATCATAGTCTGATTGGGTTACGATTAAACCTAAAAATAGGGAGGAAAAGAAATAGTTCATCACCAAAAGGAAATCCCCAGAAAGATCACGAAATGAAACAGAGGAAACAAACTATCAGATAGGGAATTCAAAATAATGATGATAGAGAAGCTCAATGTCAAAGACAATGACAAACAACTTCAGGGGAACTATGAAGAACTCCAGAGAAGCTTCAAGGAACTTAATGGAAACTACACCAGCATTAAAAAGAACATAGAAACTATCAGTGAGGGCAAGGTGGAAATAAAGAACACAATTTCTGATTTGAAGAATACAGTAGAAGGAATCAACAGCAGGCTAGAGGAAGCAGAGGATCAGATTAGTGAGCTGGAGGTCAATGTAGAAAAAAATTCCCAGGCAGTGCAACAAAATGAAAATAGACTGAAAAAGAATGAAGAGGTTTTTAAGAGAGTTGCAGGACAACATGAAACATATAAACATCCATATCATAGGGATACCAGAAGGAGAAGAGAAACAAGGAATAAAAAACCTGTTCAAAAAAGTAATTATAGAAAATATTACTCAAGTTCAGGAAGCACAGATGGTTTCAATGAAAATGAATCCAAAGAGACCCACTTCCAAGACACATCATAATTAAACTGGCAAATTTCAAAGACAGAGAGAATCCTAAAAGGATCAAGAGAGAAACAACAAATAACATATAAGGGGGCTCTGACAAGGTTATCAAATGATTATTCAACAGAAACAATACATGCCAGAAGAGAATGGCAAAAAGTATTTCAAGTAATGGGAAACAAAGACCTGCAACCAAGAATATTCTACTCAGCAAGGCTCTCATTCACAAAGGAAGGAGAAATAAGGAGTTTCCCAGACAAAAGAAGACTAAAATAATACATCTTTACCAAACCAGCATCGCAAGAAATGCTAAAGGGTCTGCTTTAATAAAATGAAGAAACAGAGAGAGACAGATAGAAACACAGGTCCAAAGTGGAAAATATCAATAAATAAGTATCTATCAATAATAACCTTAAGTGTAAATGGATAAAATACACCAATCAAAGGACATAAGGCAGCTGAATGGATAAGAAAACATGACCCACAGATATGCTGTTTGCAAGATACCCACCTCAGAACAAAATATCAACACAGACTGAAAGTGAAGGGATGGAAAAATATATTTCAAGGAAATGGACATGAAAAAAAGGCTAGGGTAGCAATACTTACATCTGACAAAACACACTTCACAATGAAGGTCATAAAAATAGACGAACAAGGACATTTTATACTTAAGGGAACAATTCATCAGGAAAAACATAACCCTTATAAATATATATGAATCCAACCTAGAAGCACCCAAATATATAAGGAAAATCTTGGGGGACTTCAAGAAGAATGTAGACAGCAGCACACTAATAGTAGGGGATTTCAATACCACATTATCAACAATGGGCAGATCTTCCAAGCAAAAAATCACCAAGGATATTATAGCAATGAACAACACTCTAGATGAAATGGATTTAACTGACATATGCAGAACTTTTCACCCCAAAGAAGTGAAATACACATTCTTCTCTGATGCATATGGAACATTCTCAAAGATAGACCACATAGTAGGACAAAAATCAAGCACCCACAACATCAAGAAAATAGAAATCATACCCAGCATCTTCTTAGATCACTATGACTTGAAACTAGAAACAAATCTCAAGGAAAAAATCCAAAAACAAAGAAAGCTACAGGCCAATACCTCTGACGAACATAAATGCTAAAATTCTCAACAAAATATTGGCCAACCGGATTCAGCAGTACATTACAAAGATCATACACCATGATCAAGTGGGTTTCATCCCAGGGATGCAAGGATGGTACAACATTTATAAACCAATAAATGTAATACACCACATCAACAAATTGAAAGATAAAAACCATATGATCATATCAATAGATGCTGAAAAAGCATTTGATAAAGTACAGCAACCATTTATGATAAAAACCCTCAGCAAAATGGGAATAGAGGGAGCATACCTCAACATCATAAAGGCCATCTATGAGAAACCTGAAGCCAACATCATACTCAATAGGCAAAAATTAAATGCTTCCCCCTAAGATCAGGAAAGAGACAAGGCTGTCCACTTTCTCCACTTCTATTCAACATTGTCTTGGAAGTTCTAGCGATAGCCGTCAGACGAAAAAAGGGATCAAAGGTATCCAAATTGGAAAGGAGGAAGTCAAACTGTCATTATTTGCAGATGATATGATAGTGTACATACAAAACCCGATTGGTTCCACCAAAAACTTACTCAACTTAATAAGCAAATTTAGCAAAATAGCTGGGTATAAAGTCAATATCCAGAAATCAAAAGCATTTTTGTATACCAATAATGAAACAACAGAAATAGAAGCGAATAAAGAAATCCCATTTAATATAGCAACAAGAAAAATAAAGTACCTAGGAATCAACTTAACTAAGGAGGTAAAAGACCTGTACTTAGAAAACTACAGAACAATGGAGAAAGAAATCAAGGAAGACACAAATAAATGGAAGCATATACCATGTTCATGAATGGGAAGAATTAACATCATTAAAATGTCCATACTACCCAAAACAATCTACAGATTCAATGCAATCCCAATTAAAATACCAATGACAGACTTCACAGAAATAGAAAAAATACTTCAAAAATTTATATGGAGCCAAAAACGCCCACAAATAGCCACAACAATCTTGAGAAAGAAGAACAAGGTAGGAGGAATCACAATACTGGACTTCAAACAATACTACAAGGCTACTGTCATCAAAAACAGCCTGGTATTGGCATAAGAATAGACATTTAGATCAATGGAACAGAATAGAGAGCCCAGAAATTAACCCAGGACTCTATGGTCAACTCATATTCAACAAAGGGGGAAGGAACATCCAATGGAGTAAAAACAGTCTCTTCAACAAATGGTGTTGGGAGAACTGGACAGCAACATGCAAAAAGATAAAACTAGACCATCAACTTACACCATACACCAGAATAAACTCAAGATGGATAAAGGATTTAAACATAAGCAGTGCCACCATAAAGGTCCTGGAGAAAAATATAGGCTGTAAACTTTCAGATATCCTACGCAAAAATATGTTTACTGATACATCACCAAGGGCAAAGGAAATCAAAGACCAAATCAACAAATGGGACTATATCAAATTGAAAAGTTTCTGTTCAGCTAAAGAAAGTATCAGCAAAATTCAAAGGGAACCAACTGTTAGGGAAAACATAATTGCCAATGATACCTCAGACAGGGGTCTGATCTCCAAAATATATAAAGAACTAATGCGACTCAACACCAGGGAGCCAGGCAGCCCAATTAAAAAATGGGCAAAAGACCTGAACAGACAACTCACTGAGGAAGACATACAAAGGGCCCAGAGGCATATGAAAGAATGCTCAACATCACTAGTCATCAGAGAGATGCAAATTAAAACCACAACAAGATACCACCTCACACATGTCAGAATGGCAATCATCAACAAATCAACAAACAACAAGTGTTGGCGAGGATGTGAGGCCAAAGGAACCCTGGTGCACTGTTGGTGGGAATGCAGGCTGGTGCAGTCACTGGGGAAAACAGTATGAGGTTTCTTTAAAAAACTAAAAATGGAACTGCCTTTTGATCCATCAATTCCACTACTTGGACTATACCCAAAGAATCCTGAAACACCAATTCATAAGAACCTATGCACACCTATGTTCATAGCGGCACTATTTACAATAGCCAAGTGCTGGAAACAGCCTAAGTGCCCATCAGTGGATGATTGGATCAAAAAACTTTGGTACATTTACACAATGGAATTCTATATAGCAGAAAGAAAGAAGGA
>PVIW01010933.1:23516-40940 GCA_004026585.1 Noctilio leporinus | reverse complement strand
GTTATAGCCACAGAGTGAACAGACTTTAATTCGAGAGTAGGGGAGGGTCTTGGGTATTTAGGTGGATTGAGGTATAGGGGGGATTAAGAATATGTGAGGAGTAACTTTTGCAAAGGATATGTTGGGGCTTAATAGTTCATATTGCTCTCAGTATAATTCAGGTGCTTGAGATTGGCAGCAATCCCTTTCCTGATGCTGCTTCTTTTTCTTGGTCAGGACTTTACAGTCTATAGTCTATATTCTAGCCGGGTCTTGGTGCGTGGCAGGGCCTCTGATTGTCGCAGTAGGGCTGATTCTGAGTGTCTGCCCCCAGGTAGGCTGGGCCTTCAGCAGCCTGGCTGGGTTTTAGGGCTACTGGTGTTCTGGAGCCCGCAGGGAGCCCCCTCCCACTCCTGGCAGAGGTTCCGGCCCAGGACACACCCCCAGAACTTCTTCAGGGTAGCCCGCAATTTCGCTGGTCCCTGTGATGACTGGTCCCGCCCCCGCAGTTCCGGGAGGAGGCCGGGCCTGTCAGTCAACACTGTCCGGGGTCCACCTACACTGTCTCACCCTTCCAGGGCGGGCACCACGCCCCCAAGCCAACCAGCTCTCCTTGGAGTCCTTTATGCGGCCTCTGTGATGAGCCCCTCCCAGGCGTGGGCGGCGCGGCTTTTGTCTCCGGCAATGGCGGGTCTCCTGCCACTAATTCCCTGCTCGCAGGCTCGCCGCCTGGATTTTCCCGCGGAGCCTGGGGGCCTGTGTGGTTGCGCAAGGCTGGGCCTCCCCCCTCGCAGGGGCCTCCAGCTGCTGTCTCCCCAGTGGCCCAGCAGCTCCGTTTTTCGGCCCTCTCGCCGCCCAGGCCTGTGCACTTCCTGCTCCCCCGCTCCGGCTTCCGCAGGACTCTTCTCCTCCTCCTCTAGCCCCGTGCGCACGGAGCCTCCTGTCCCCGTTGCCGGAGTGAGTTTCTCATAGTCCCTCCTCTGCAAGAGTTCAATTCCGCATTCCCTACGGCGTTCACCCTCGCTGCCCGCACTTCTCTGTTGAGACTTCCAGTCACCAGCGAGCCCGGAACTGGCCCCAGTCAAATGCGCCCCTCTGGGCAGAGCAGCCCCTGCCCAGACCCGACCTCGGCCCGCCGGCCGGTTGGTGGGGAACGCCTCACCTACTGTCCTGCTGGCCTCCTCTGCCTCTGGGCTCTGCTCCCCTGTGTCCAGATGCTGCCCATTCCAATCCCTAGGGTCCTGAAGCCGTCTCATGCTCCTTATCCTGTCCTCTAGCTGCTTTGGTACTCAAGAACACCATCAGCACTGCTCTCCACTCTGTCGCCATCTTGGAGCTCCTTCCCATTAAATTTCTGAGGGAGAAAAAAAAAAAAACGTGAAGCCCCGAGTGAGAAAGAATGAATGTTGGGTATTCCCAGAATGTGTGTCTGACCTATTCTATTCATGTGTTTGGAATACATGTGTATTCATGTGTTTGGAAAAAACAAAACATACTCTGGTTTTAACTCTTTTTTCAAATAGACTGGGTGGTTCTGCTTTGCCAGGACCATGACATTATTTATAGCAAAACTTTTGCTAATTTTGTCCTTGTTTCTTGCTGGAATTTCACTTCATACACAAAGTTACTGCTACACTGGTTTCCCTGGTACTCTACTTTCAGGTAGAAGTGACCATGACCTCATACTGTGATCAAATTATTTCCTTTGAGTAATGAAATAGTTCAATGGTGGTATAGTCAGAGTCTTTACTACACCATTTTTTTTTTTTACAATAATCTTCCTGTCAGTGCTTTCTTGCTGTTTAAAATGGATAAAGGGAGGAGATCCAAAATGGAGGCATAGTCACACAGTTTCTTCTCCCACAACCAAGAACAATATATCTACCTCAAAACTAGAGACATCCAGAAATTTCTGAACATAAAATTGCACAGAAAACCAACAAACAAAATACAGAAGAAAGAAAATACTCATCCAAACAGGTAGGAGGGGCAGAGCTGGGACACAGAGGAAGCAGTTAGGTAAATGGATTGCCAGTGGATTGCCAATGGATTGGCAGAGCAGCTGCAAGAGTCCAAGGCCCAGGCAGGAGAGTGGCAGCAAAAAGAAAAATCACAGTAGGGATTTCTATTGAGTACAACCAGCACTAGACCAGATCATGTGGCTCACAGTTCCAGGGCTGGGAGAGAAAAATAAGAAGCCACAATTGCTTTTTCTGACTGTGAAAACCAGTGGGGTTTGGGGTGGAGAAACTATCAGGAAGAGTCCATTTGTTTGTAGGCCCCCACAGTCCTGAAATGTCCACAAACCCATGCACTCTGGGAGCCATGGAACTAGAGAGAAGCTAGCCTCATATAGGAATCAGGAGAAGTGACATAGTTCCCTCTCAGACCCTGCCCTGCCACATACAGCACCACTACCTGGTAAAATAGGTAGCCCAGCACTGAGGAACATCCAAGCCACACACCTCCCCCCTCCACAAAAAAAAAAAAAACAAAACAAAAAAACAAAAAAACTAACAGGTGCAACAGCTCTATTTAAGACACAGAGGCAAACACAGGAGCCTGTCAAGATGCAGAGACAGAGAAATATGACTCAAAAAAGGGCACAAATAAAGGTCCCAGTGTCCAAACTAAGCATCAGAAAACCAGCCTACCTTATAGGTGCATAGATTGCCAGCCTGACAGATGCACAGTTTAAAATATTGGTAATAGATTAGAAATTAGGAGGATGGCAAGCTAACGGAGGAGTAGGAAGAGCTGCACCAAGCTCCTCCCAGGTCCCATCTGGAATTATTTGGGAGAAGAAATCAGCTGGGATTACCAACAGGACACCAGCTGGAAAGATGCCTTAAAACCACAGACAGAACAGAAAAGGAAGCTTCATCACTACATGACTAGTAGGAATCACAGAAAGATGAGCGGGCTGACAGGGCCTTAACCAGAGGAAGCAGCCGAAGGGACAGCGCAGGAGCTTCCACCTAAGAAAGGGGGGTTCTGGTCTCCTAACTGGGTTTCCCAGCCTACAGCAACACAGCAGAGAGGAGAGCAGCATACAGCTGAGAAGGGCAAAAAGCTATGGATTTTACACTCCTGAAAGAGCACTGGAGACAGAGAACTACTACATTGACCACAACAAAAATACATTGGAACCCATTTACCCTGGGCTCCAGCAGAGGGAGAACAGAGTGGACTGGAGACTTGTGGGAAGAGTTTGTGGTGGTGGCTTGGAGAAGAGAAGTGGGGAGGCAGCTGTGGGGATCCCAGTGCTGACTCATCACCCACAACTCAAGTGGACTGCGCTGCACCTAACAGCATTCCTAAAAGGGGTTCTCATGGCCCTGCCCACTGGAAGCAATCTGCCCCATCCAGAGGTACCTAGGCCTGGCCCCAGATCACAATTCTTTGATTTATATATAAATAAATCTCTCCTGCCCTGCCATGTTTAAGCATAGAAACAGTAGTTGGCACCTGAAGCAGCACCTGGGCCTGGAGGCTGATTACAAACTCTCTGACTTACAGCTGAGTCAGTCAGCCCTGCACAGTGGCATGTAAACCTGGTGGCTGATCATGGGTTCATTGGTTTGTAACTAAGTCACTCAGACTCTCCCAGAAGTTCCTGGGACTGGCATCTGATTACAAACACCCTGACTTATAGCTGGGTCAGGCAGTCAGCCCCGAACACTGGTGTGTGAGCCTGGTGGCTGGTGATGGATTCATTGCTTTGCAACTGAGTTGGTCTGCCCCACCCAGTGGCACCTTAGCCTGGCAGTTGATCAGAGATTCATTGGATTACAATCTAATCTTTCTCTCTAGACCAGTGCAACCTTAGCCAGGTGACTAATAAGATTCATTGGATTACACTTGAACCTTGTTCTCTAGCCCAGTAGCTTCTGAGCCTGGCTGCTGATCACAGATTCACTGCTTTACATCTGAATCTGTCCCACAAGCTTCACCTGAGCTGGTGATGATCCATTGGAGTACAATTGAACCTCTCTGTGTAGTCCAGCAGGGCCTAAGCTTGGAAGCTGATTCATTGATTTACAACTGAATTGGTCTGTCCCCCAAAGCCACATCTGAGCCTGGTGGTGGATCACAGAACAATAGGGCTACAACTGAATCAATACTTTCAGCCTAGCAGTTCCTGAGTCTGGCAGTTGATCACATTCTGACTGGATTTTTTAAAAATCTAAAAATGGGGAGAAAAGAAAACAGTCCATGACTGAAAGGGAAAAAAGGAAACCCCAGAAATATAACTAAATGAAATGGAGGCAAACAAACTATCAGATGTGGAATTCAATATAAGGATGATAGAAAAGCTTAATTAGCTCAGTGAGTTAAAAGAAAACTACAAACCACTCCAGAGGAACTACAAACAACTCCAGGGGAACTGGAGATACCACCTCATACCTGTCAGAATGGCAATCATCAACAAATCAACAAACAACAAGTGCTGGCAAAGATGTGGGGCAAAGGGAACCCTGGTGAATTGTTGGTGGAAATGCAGGCTGGTGCAGTCACTATGGAAAACAGTATGGAGTTTCCTTAAGAAACTAAAACTGGAGTTCTGGAAAGAAGGCAGAGGAGTAAGTGGAGCTACACCAATCTCCTACCAGGTCACATCTGGAATTACTTTTTTGGAGAAAAAGTCAGCTGGAATTACCAACAGAACACCAGCTGAAAAGAAGTCCTATAACCTGGGACAGAACAGAAGAGGACAATTCATCACAGCATGACTGGTAGGAAATGCAGAAATGTGAGACAGCTGTCTGGGCCCCCACCAGAGGTAGCAGCTGAAGGGACAGAGCAGGGAGCTCCACCTGAGAAGAGTGGGTTCTAGTTCCCCAGCTGGGTGTACCAGCTACAGCAACACTGTGGAGGGTAGAGAAGCATACAGCTGAGAAGGGTGGAATGCCGTGGAGTTAACTAGCCTGAGAGAGCGCTGGAGACAGAAAACTACTAGGGTGACCACAGCAAAAATACATTGGCACCCACCTACCCTGAGCTCCAGCAGAGGGAGGGCAGAGAGAACTGGACACATGTGGTGAGAGTTTGTGGCAGTGGCTTGGAGGAGAGAAGCGGGGAAGCAGCTGTGGGGATTCAGGTGCTGACTCATCACTCACACCTTGAGTGGACTGCAATGCGCCAAGCAACTTCCTTCTGAGGGTCCTCATAGCCCCATCCACTGGAAGCAATCTGCCCCACCGAGGGGTAATAGGGCCTGGTGACTGATCACAATTCTTTGACTTACATCTAAATAAATCTCTCCCTCCTTGCTGTGTCTGAGCATAGATACAATAGTTGGCACCTGAAAAGGTATTTCTCACCCAGCAGTGCCTAGGCCTAGCAGCTAAGCCTGACTTACAACTGGGTCAGTCAGTCAGCTGTACACAGTGGATTGCAAGCCTGGTGGCTGATCCTAGATTCATTGTTTTGCAACTGAGTCAGTCCTTCTTGCTCAGCAAAGCCTGGGCCTGGCAGCTGATTACACACTCTCTGACATATAGCTGGGTCAAAGTCAGCCCCACAAAGTGGCAGCTGAACCTGGTGGCTGATCGTGGATTCACTGGTTCACAACTGAGTTGTCTGGTCCCACCCATTGGCCACTGGGCCTGGGGTCTGATCAGAAACTCACTGCATTAAAATTGAATCTTTCAGTCTAGCCCAGTGGCCCCTTAGCCTGGCAGTTGGTCAAAGATTCATTAGCTTACAATAGAATCTGTCAGTCCAGTCCACTGCCACCTGAGCCTGGTGGCTAATCAGAGATTCATTGGATTACAATTGTACCTTGCTATCTAGCCCAGTAGCTCCTGGGCCTGGTGCCTGACCAAAGGTTCACTGGATTACAATTGGACCTTGCTGCCTATCCCAGCAGATCCGGAACCTGGCTGCTGATCACAGATTCAGTGATTTACATCTGAATCTGTCCCACCAGGCTGCACCAGAGATGGTGGCTGATCCATTGGATTAAAATTAAACCTCTCTGTCTAGCCCAGCAGGGCCAGAGTTTAATAGCTGATTTATTGATTTACAACTGAATTGGTCTGTCACCCCAAGCAGCACCTGAGCCTGGTGGCAGATCACAGATTGATCAGACTACAACTAAATCAATCCTTCCAGCCTAGCAATTCCTTAGCCTGGCAGCTGATCAGAGTCTTAGTTGACTACAACAAAACCTAGAAATGGGGAGAAAAAGAAATAATCCATCACCAAAAGGAGAGGGGGATTCCCCAGAAAGATCACTAAATGAAACAGAGACAAGCAAACTGTCAGATGTAGAATTCAAAATAATGATGATAGAGAAGTTCAATGAGCTCAGCCAGCTAAAAACAAAACAAAACAAAAAAGCTACATCTCCAGGGAAGCTACAAGGAACTTCCTGAGAACTACACCAGCATTAAAAGGGACATAGAAACTATCAGTAAGAGCCAGGAGGAAATGAAGTATACAATTACTGAACTGAAGAATACGATAGAAGAAATCAACGACTGGCTAAAGGACACAGAGAATCAGATCAGTGAGCTGAAGGACAATGTAGAAAAATAATATGAGAAAGTGCAACAGAATGAAAAAAGACTGAACAAGATTGAAGAGGTTTTAAGGGAAATGCAGAACAACATGAAATGCAATAATACCTGTATCATATGGATACTAGAAAAAGTAGAGAAACAAGGTATGGAAAACCTGTTCAAAAAAGTAATGATAGAAAACTTCCCTAATATGATGAATGAAAATGTTACTCAAGTTCAGGAAGCACAGAGGATCGCAATGAGGATGAATCCAAGAAGGCCCACAAGAAATATAATTAAAATTGGAAATTTCAAAGACAAAGAGAGAATCCTAAAAGCATCAAGAGAGAACTAGTAAGTAACATATAAGGGGGCTCCAATAAGGTTATCAAATGATTGTTCAATGGAACCAATACAAGCCAGAAGGGCATGGCAAAAACATAACACTCCAAGTAATGGAAAACAAAGGCCTGCAACCAAGAATAATCTACTGAACAAGGCTCTGATTCAAAATGGAAGGAGAAATAAGGAGTTTCCCAGACGAAAGAAGACTAAAAGAATACATCTCTACCAAACCAGCATCGCAAGAAATGCTAAAGGGTCTGCTTTTAAAAAATGAGGAGACAGAGAGAAACAGAGAGAAACACAGGTCAAAGGGGAAAATGGCAATAAATAAGTATCAATCACTAATAACCTTAAATATAAAGTAATTAAATGCACCAATCAAAATATATTGGATAGCTGAAGGGATAAGATAACATGACCTACATATATGCTGTCTTCAAGAGCCCACATCAGAACAAAAGACCAACACAGATTGAAAGTGAAGGGATGGAAAAATATATATCAAGCAGATGGACATGAAAAAAGGCTGGAGTGGCAATACTTATTTCAGACAAAATAGATATCACAATGAAGATCATAAAAAGGAGGGCATTTCATAATACTTAAGGGAACAATTCATCAAGAAGATATAACGCTGGTAAATATATATGCACCCAACAGAAGCTCCCAAATATATAAGGAAGTTCTTAGAGGACTTCAAGAAGGATATAGACAACAACACACTAATAACAGGGGATTTTAATACCTCATTATCAACAATGGACAGATCTTCCACAAAAAAAGACCAAAGATATTGTGGCATTGAACAACACTTTTAGAGTAAATGGACCTAACTGACATACACAGAACCTCTCACCTCAAAGAAGAAAAATACACATTCTTTTCAAGTGCACATGGAACATCCTCAAAGATACATCCACATGGTAGGTCACAAGACAAGCCTCCACAAACTGAAATCATACTAAGCATTTTCTCATATCACAATGGATTGAAACTAAAAATCAACCTCAGGGGAAAAAACCAAAAACAATCTAACTCATGGAGCCTGAATACCATGCTTTTAAGTAAGGAATGGGGAAACAATGAGATCAAAGATGAAATCAGGAGGGGAACAGGGGGGAGCAAAAAGGAGATGGATGTAATACAACAACAATAAAAATTTTTTTAAAAGCTTTAAAAAAAAGTTTCTCGACAAATGACAATGAATACACAACAGTGGGAAACAACAAAGGCATTCCTCAGAGAGAAATTTATTGCAATACAGGGCTACATAAAAAAAAAAAAAAAAATAGAAGTTTAGACAAACAACCTAACCATAAAGCTGCAAGAACTAGAGGAGTAACAATAAACAAAGCCTACAACAATAGAAGGAAGAAAATCATCAAGATCAGAGCTGAATTAAATAACTTAGAGACTCATACTACAATTCAAAAAATCAATAAATCCAGGAGCAGATTCTTTGAAAAAATAAACAAAATTGACAGGGATTTATCCAGACTCATCAGGAAAAAGATAGAGAGGATCAAAAGAAGCAGAATCAGAAACTACAAAGGAGAAGTCACAAATGATATTTCAAAAATACAAAGGATTGTAAAAAATTACTACAAACAAGTATATGATAAGAAATATGACAACATGGGTGAAGTGGACACATTTCTGTAAATGTATAATCTACCAAAACTGAATCCCGAAGAAGCAGAAAGCCTGAATAGACCAATAACAACTAGTGAAATTGAAAAAGTAATCCAAAAGATCCCAGAAGAACCACAGCCCCTGACAAGATGACTACAAAGGTGAATTCTACCAAACACTTAGAGAAAACCTGACTCCTATTATTCTCAAACTATTCCAAAAAATTCAAGAAGAGGGAAGACTCCCAAACTCTTTCTATGAGGCCAATATCATTCTAACCCCAAACCTAGGTTTAAGACACAACTAAGAAAGAAAACTATAGGTCAATACCTCTGATGAACATAGATGCAAAGATTCTAAACAAAATGTTGGCCAACCAGACCCAGCAATACATTACAGAGATCATACACCATGATCAAGTGGGTTTCATCCCAGGGATGCAAGGATGGTACAACATTTGCAAATCAATAAATATAATAGACGACACAACAAAAGGAAAGACAAATACCTCGTGTTCATATCAATTGATTCTGAGAAAGCATTTGATAATGAACAACAACCATTTATTATAAAAACACTCAGCAAAATGGGAATAGAGGGAGCATGCCTCAACATAATAAAGGCCATATATGAGAAACCTGAAGCCAACATTATACTCAACAGGCAAAAACTAAAAGCTTTCCCCGTAAGATCATAAACAAGACAAGACTTCACTTTCTCCACTTCTGTTCAACATCGTTTTGGAAATCCTAGCCATAGCCATAGAGAAGAAAAAGGAATCAAAGGTACCCAGTTTGGAAAGGAGGAAGTCAAACTGTCACTGTTTGCAGATGACATGATAGTGTACATACAAAATCTAATAGAATCCACCTAAAACTTACTCAACATAATAAGCAAATTTAGCAAAATAGCTGGGTATAAATTCAATATCCAGAAATCAAAAGCATTTTTGTATACTAAAATGAAACAACACAGATAGAAGTTAGAAAACAAATCCCATTTACCATAGCACCAAGAAAAATAAAGTACCTAGGAATCAACTTAACTAAGGAGGTAAAAGACCTATAATCAAAAAACTACCAAACATTGAAGAAAGAAATCGAGGAAAATACAAATAAATGGAAGCATATACCATGTTCATGGATGGGAAGAATTAACATAATTAAAATATCCATACCTCCCAAAGCAATCTACAGATTCAAAACAATCCCAATTAAAATACCAATGACAGACTTCACAGAAATAAAAAAAAAATACTTCAAAAATGTATATGGAGCCAAAAACACCCACAAATAGCCACAACAAACTTGAGAAAGGAGAACAAGGTAGGAGGAATCATGATACCAGACTTCAAACAATACTACAAGGCTACTGTCATCAATTCTTATGCTATTATTCTTATGCTACTGGTACTGGCATAAAAATAGATATATAGATCAATGGAACAGAATAGAGAGCCCAGAAATTAACCCAGCAATCTATGGTCAACTAATATTCGACAAAGAGGGAAGGAACATAAAATGGAGTAAAAACAGTCTCTTCAACAAGTGGTGTTTGGGAGAACTGGAAAGCAACATGTAAAAAAATAAAACTAGACCACCAACTTACACCATTCATCAGAGAAATGGCAATTAAAACCACAATGAGATACCACCTCACACCTGTCAGAATGACAATCATAAAGAAATCAACAAACAACAAGTGTTGGCGAGGATGTGGGGCAAAGGGAACCCTAGTGCACTGTTGGTGGGAATGCAGGCTGGTGCAGCCACTATGGAAAACAGTATGGGATTTCCTTAAAAAACTAAAAATGGAACTGCCTTTAGATCCAGCAATTCCACTACTTGGACTCTACCCAAAGAATCCTAAAACATCAATTCATAAGAACCTATGTACCCCTATGTTCATAGCAACACTATTTACAATACCCAAGTGCTGGAAATAGCCTAAGTGCCCATCAGTGGATGACTGGATCAAAACTCTTTGGTACATTTACACAATGGAACACTACACAGCAGAAACAAAGAAGAAACTCCTACCCTTTGCAACAACATGGATGGAACTGGAGAATATTATGCTTAGTGAACTAAACCAGTCAGTGAAGGACAAATACCATATGATCTCACTCATTACAGGACAATAATGAGCAAAACTAATAATAAGCAAAACAGAACCAGATATATGAATACAGGGAATAGGCTTTAAGTGGTTAGGGAGAAGGGGGATGGGGGGAGGGAGGAGGAAGAGGCAAGGAAGGGGAGCAGTTTAGACAAAAACCTAGTATAAAGGAACCATGGACATGGACAATAGGTAGGATTGACTTTGGGAGGGAATGGGTGGGTAGGGAGGGGGTCAGAGGGGAGCAAAAAGGGGATGGATGTAATACAACAATAAAATTAAAATTTAAAAGTCTCTATTTGCTGCAATCATAGACTTGATTCAACCATAAATTCTTGAACATACGCTAATTAAATTATCTTTATCCATGGACATCATAATGTTTTTAATCTTAGTTTTAACAGCCTGTTTATTGGAATGAGGTTTTATTTTATTTTATTTTATTGTTCTTATATTACAAACATCCCCTTTTCCTCCCCCCTGTCTACTTCCCCACCCACCCACTCCCCCACAAAGTCATTCTCACTTGTCCATGTCCATGGTTCTTCCATGCTAGTTTCCTGACTCAACTGCTCCCCTTCTTTGCATCCTTCTTCCCCTCCCACTGACCCCTGCCCCTCTGCCCACTGAAGGTTTATTCATTGTATTCATGTATCTGGTTCTGTTTTGCTTTTCTGTTTGTTTTGTCCATTATTGTCCTGTAATGGGTAAGAACATATGGTATTTGTCTTTCATTGACAGCTTTATTTCACTAAGCATAATACTCTCCAGTTCCATCCATGTTGTTACAAAAATAGGAATTCCTTCTCTATTCCTGCTGTTTAGTATTCCTTTGTGTAAATGTAACAAAGTTTTCTGATCCAGTCATCCACAGATGGGCACTTAGGCTGTTTCCAGCTCTTGGCTACTGTAAATAGTGCTATGAACATAGGGCTACATAGATCCTTCTGAATTGGTGTTTCAGAGTTCTTTGGATATAGTCCAAGTAGTGGAATTGCTGGATCAAAAGGCAGTTCCATTTTTAGTTTTTTAAGGAAACCCCATACTGTTTTCCACAGTGGCTGCACCAGCCTGCATTACCACCAACAGTGCACTAGGGTTCCCTTTGCCCTACATCCTCATCAACACTTGTTGTTTGTTGATTTGTTGATGATTGCCATTCTGACAGGTGTGAGGTGGTATCTCATTGTGGTTTTAATTTCCATCTCTCTGATGACTAGTGATGTTGAGCTTTCTTTCATATGCCTTTGGGCCCTTTGTATGTCCTCCTCAGAAAGGTGTCTGTTCATGTCTTTTGCCCATTTTTTAATTGGGCTGTCTGTCTCCCTGCTGTTGAGTTGCATTAGCTCTACATATTTTGAAGATCAAACCCTTGTCGGAGGTATCATTGGCAAATATGTTTTCTCATACATTTGGTTCCCTTTTAATTTTGCTGGTATTTTCTTTAGCTGAACAGAAACTTTTCAATTTGGTATAGTCCCATTTGTTGATTTCTTTTCTTTTTTTTTTTTTTTTTTAATTTTATTGTTGTTGTATTACCTTTGTCCTTGGAGAAGTATCAGTAAACATATTTCTGCTTAGGATATCCAAAAGTTTACTACCTATATTTTCCTCCAAGACCTTCATGGTGGCACTGCTTATGTTTAAGTCCTTTATCCATCTTAAGTTTATTCTGGTGTATGGTGTAAGTTTGTGGTCTAGTTTTATTTTTTTGCATGTTGCTGCCCAATTCTACCAATACCACTTGTTGAAGAGACTGCTTTTATTCCACTTTATGTTCCTTCCCCCTTTGTTGAATATGAACTACCCATACAGTCCTGGGTTACTTTCTGGGCACTCTATTCTCTTCCATTGATCTATATGTCTATTCTTATGCCAGAACTAGTCAGGTTTGATTACAGTAGCCTTGTAATATAGTTTGATCTCTGGTATTGTGATTCCTCCTCCCTTGCTCTTCTTTCTCAAGGCTGCAGTGGCTATTTGTGGGCGTTTTTTGGCTCCACATAAATTTCTGGAGTATTTTTTCTATCCCTTTGCAGTATGTGATTGGTATTTTCATTGGGATTGCATTGAATCTATAGATTGCTTTGGGTAGTATGGCTATATTAATGTTAATTCTTCCCATCCATGAACATGGTATATGCTTCCATTTATTTGGATCTTCCTTGACTTCTTCAATGTTCTGTAGTTTTCTGAGTACAGGACTTTAACATCCTTGGTTAAGTTGATTCCTAAATACTTTATTTTTCTTGTTGCTATGGTAAATGAGATTTGTTTTGTAGTTTCTATCTCTGATGTTTCATTTTCGGTATACAAAAATGCTTTTGACTTCTGGATATTCACTTTATATGCACCTATTTTGCTAAATTTGCTTATTAGGTCAAGTAGGTTTTTGGTGGAGTCCATTGGGTTTTGTATGTACACTATCATATCTTCTGCAAATAATCACAGTTTGACTTCCTCCTTTCCAAATTGGATACCTTTGATTCCTTTTTCTTCTCTGATAGCTATGGCTAGAACTTTCAAAACAATGTTGAACAGAAGTGGAGAAAGTGGACAGCCTTGTCTTTTTTATGACCTTAGGAGGACAGGTTTTAGTTTTTCCTGTTGAGTATGATGTTGGCTTCAGGTTTCTCATATATGACCTATATTATGTTGAGGTATCCTCCCTCTATTCCCATTTTGCCGAACATTTTTATCATAAAAGGTTGCTGTACTTTATCAAATGCGTTTTCAACATCTATTGATGTGATCCTATGGTTTCTGTCTTTCATTTTGTTGATATGGTGTCTTACATTTATGGATTTGGGAATGCTGTACCATGCTTGCATCCCTGGGATGAAACCCACTTGATCATAGGGTATGATCTCTGTAATGTATTGCTGGATTTGGTTGGCCAATATTTTGTTGAGAATCTTAGTATTTATGTTAATCAGAGATATTGGCCTATAGTTTTCTTTCTTAGTTGTGTCTTGACCTGGTTTTTTAATTAGAATAATATTGACCTCATAGAAAAATTTTGAGAGTCTTCCCTCTTCTTGAATTTTTTGGAATAGGTTGAGAAGAATAGGACTTAGTTCTTCTCTAAATGTTTGGTAAAATTCACCTGTGTAACCATCTGGTGTGGGGCTCTTGAGCTTTGGGAGCTTTTAGATTACTTCTCCCATTTCACTAGTTGTTATTGGTCTATTCAGGCTTTCTGTTTCTTTTGGATTCAATTTTGGTAGATTATACATTTCCAGAAATGTGTCCTTTTCACCCAGGTTGTCATATTTCTTGTTGTAAAATTGTTTCTAGTCATTTCTTACAATTATTTGTATTTCTGAAGTATCAGTTGTGATTTCTCCTCTGTCATTTCTAATTCTATTTATTTGGGCCCTCCCCCTCTTTTTCTTGATGAGTCTGGTGATAGGTTTTCAATTTTGTTTATTTTATCAAAGAACCAGCTCCTATACTTATTGATTCTTCAAATTGTAGTTTTAGTTTCTGTTATTTAATTTTGCTCTGATCTTGATGATATCTTTCCTTCTACCTGCTCTGTGTTTTGTTTATTGGTGCTCCTCTAGTTCTTGCAGCTTTATGGTTAGGTTGGTTCTATAAGCTTCTTCTATTTTTTTTAGGTGGCCCTGTATTGCTATAAATTTCCTTAAGAAAAACTGACTTTGCTGTGTCCCATAGGTTTTGGGGTATTGTGTATTTATTGTCATTTGTTTCCAGAAACTTTGTGATTTTATGTTTGATCTCATTGTTTATCCATTCTTTACTTAAAAGCACATTATTTAGTCTCCAGGAGGTAAATTGTGTTTGGTTTTGTCTTTTGTGGTTGGTTTCTAGTTTCAAGCCATTGTGATCTGAAAAGATCCTTGGTACGATATCAAGTTTCCAGTATTTGTGTAGGTTTGCCTTGTGACCTACCATGGGGTTTTCCTTAGAGAAAGTTCCATGTGCATCTGAAAAGAATGTGTAGTTTGCTTCTTTGGGTTGAAAGATTCTGTATGTATGAGTTAGGTCTATTTCCTCTAGAGTGTTGTTCAGTGCCACAATATCCTTAATGTTTTGGTTTGTTTCTTTCTTTTCTTTTCTTTTCTTTTTTTTTCTTTTAAGGATTTGTCCATTGTTGATAATGAGGTATTAAAATTCCCTACTATTTGTGTGTTGCTGTCTATATCCTTCATGAGGTCCTCCAAGATTTTTCTTATATACTTGGGAGTTCCTATGTTGAGTGCATATATGTTCACCAGAGTTATATCTTCTTGATGGATTGTTCCCTTAAGTATTATGAAATATACTTCTTTATCTCTTTTTATGGCCTCATCATAAAATCTATATTGTCTGAAAGCTATATGCTACTCCAGGCTTTTTTCATGTCCATTTGCTTGATATATATTTTTGTATCCCTTCACTTTCAATCTGTGTTGGTCTTTTGTTTTTGCATGGGATCTTGAAGACAGCATATATGTGGGTCACGTTTCCTTATCCATTCAACTACCCTATGTCTTTTGATTGGCACATTTAATCTGTTTACATTTAAGATTATTATTGATTGATACTTATTTACTACTGTTTTTCCCTTTCGTACCTGTGTTCCTCTCTATCTCTCTGTTTCTTCATCTTTTTAAAGCAGACCCATTAGCATTTCTTCCAATGCTTGCTTGGTAGAGATGTATTCTTTTAGGCTTCTTTTGTCTGGGAAACACCTTATTTTTCCTTCAATTTAGAATCAGAGCATTTCTGGGTAGAATATTCTTTTTTTATTTAATTTTATTGTTGTTATATTAATTACATCCATCCCCTTTTTACTCCCCTCTGGCCCCCTCCCCACCCACCCATTCCCCCCAAAGTCAATCCGACCTGTTGTGCATGTCCATGGTTCTTTCATACTAGGTTCTTGTCTAAGCTGCTCCACTTTCTTGCCTCTGCCTCCCCCCACCCCACAACCCCTTTCCACCTGACCACTAAAGGCCTATTCACTGTATTCATATATTTGGTTCTGTTTTCCTTGTTGTTAGTTTTGTTCATTATTGTCCTCTAATGGGGGAGATCATATGATATTTGTCCTTCACTGAATGGCTTATTTCACTAAGCATAATACTCTCCAGTTCCATCCATGTTGTTGCAAAGGGTACAAGTTCCTTCGTTCTTTCTGCTATATAAAATTCCATTGTGTAAATGTACCAAAGTTTTTTGACCCAATCATCCACTGATGGGCACTTAGGCTGTTGCCAGCACTTGGCTATTGTAAATAGTGCTGCTATGAACATAGGTGTACATACGTTCTTATGAATTGGTGTTTCAGGATTCTTCAGGTATAGTCCAAGTAGTGGAATTGCTGGATCAAAAAGGCAGTTGCATTTTTAGTTTTTTAAGGAAACCCCATACTGTTTTCCACAGTGGCTGCACCAGCCTACATTCCCACCAACAGTGTATGAGGGTTCCCTCTGCCCCGCATCCTTGCCAACACTTGTTATTTGTTGATTTGCTGATGATTACCATTCTGACAGGTGTGAGGTGATACCTTATTGTGGTTTTCATTTGCATCTCTCTGATGACTAGTGATGTTGAGCATTCTTTCATATGCCTCTGGGTCCTTTGTATATCTTCCTCAGTGAGTTGTCTGCCCAGGTCCTTTCCCCATTTTTTAATTGGGCTGTCTGTCTCCCTGGTGTTGAGTCGCATTAGTTCTTTATATATTTTGGAGATCAGACCCTTGTCTGAGGTATCATTGACAATTATGTTTTCCCATATAGTTGGTTCCATTTGAATTTTGCTGATATTTTCTTTACTGAACAGAAACTTTTCAATTTGATATAGTCCCATTTGTTGATTCACTCTTTTATTTCCTTTGCCCTTGGTGAAGTACCGGTAAACATATTTCTGCATAAGATATCCGAAAGTTTGCTGCCTATATTTTTCTCCAGGACCTTTATAGTGGCACTGCTTATATTTAAATCCTTTATCAATGTTGAGTTTATTCTGGTGTATGGTGTAAGTTGGTGGTCTAGTTTTATCTTTTTGCATGTTGCTGCCCAGTTCTCCCAACACCATTTGTTGAAGAGACTGTTTTTACTCCATTTGATGTTCTTTTCCCCTTTGTCAAATATTAATTGACCATAGTGTCCTGGGTTGATTTCTGGGCTCTCTATTCTGTTCCATTGATCTATATGTCTGTTCTTATACCAGTACCATGCTGTTTTGATTACAGTAGCCTTGTAGTATTGTTTGAAGTCCGGTATTGTGATTCCTCCTACCTTGTTCTACTTTCTCAAGATTGAAGTGGCTATTCATGGGTGTTTTTGGCTCCATAAAAATTTTTGAAGTATTACTTCTATTTCTGTGATGTCTGTCATTAGTATTTTAATTGGGATTACATTGAATATGCAGATTGCTTTCCATAGTATGGACATTTTAATGATGTTATTTCTTCCCATCCATGAACATGGTATATGCTTCCATTTATTTGTGTCTTCCTTGATTTCTTTCTTCATCGTTCTGTAGTTTTCTGAGTACAGGTCTTTTACCTCCTTAGTTAATTCCTAGGTACTTTATTTTCTTGTTGCTAGGGTAAATGGGATTTGTTTTTTCGCTTCTATTTCTGTTGTTCATTATTGGTATACAAATATGCTTTTGATTTCTGGATATTGACTATTGCTAAATTTGCTTATTAGGTTGAGTAAGTTTTTGGTGGAGCCCATCGGGTTTTGTATGTACACTATCATATCATCTGCAAATAATGACAGTTTGACTTCCTCCTTTCCAATTTGGATACCTTTGATTCCTTTTTCTTCTCTGATGGCTATAGCTAGAACTTCCAAGACAATGTTGAATAGAAGTGGAGAAAGTGGGC
>PVIW01010933.1:0-23416 GCA_004026585.1 Noctilio leporinus | reverse complement strand
TCGTTTTGCTGAGAGTTTTTATCATAAATGGTTGCTGCACTTTATCAAATGCTTTTTCAGCATCTATTGATATGATCATATGGTTTTTATCTTTCAATTTGTTGATGTGGTGTATTACATTGATTGAATTACGAATGTTGTACCATCCTTGTATCCCTGGGATGAAGCCCACTTGATCATGGTGTATGATCTTTGTAATATACTGCTGAATCTGATTCGCCAATATTTTGTTGAGAATTTTAGCATCTATGTTCATCAGAGATATTGGCCTGTAGCTTTCTTTCTTAGTTGTATCTTGCCCTCGTTTTGGGATTAGAATAATATTGGCCTCATAGCAAGAGTTTGGGAGTCTTCCCTCTTCCTGAATTTTTTGGTATAGTTGAGGAGGATAGGAGTTAGTTCTTTTTCAAATGTTTGGTAAAATTCCCCTGTGTAGCCATCATGTTCCAGGGCTTTTGTGCTTTGGGAGATTTTGGATTACTTCTTGAATTTCACTAGTTGTTATTGGCCTATTCAGGCTTTCTGCTTCTTCTGGGTTCAGTTTTGGTAGAATATGCCTTTCCCGAAATATGTCCATTTCATCCCGGTTGTCATATTTTTTGTCATAGAGTTGTTTGTAGTAATTTCTTACAATCGTTTGTATTTCTGAGGTATCACTTGTGATTTCCCCTCTTTCAGTTCTGATTCTGTTTTTTTGGGTCCTCTCTCTCTTTTTCTTGATGAGTCTGGATAAGGGTTGTCAATTTTGTTTATTTTTTCAAAGAATCAGCTCCTGGACCTGTTGATTCTTCAAATTGTAGTTTGAATCTCTGAGTTATTTAGATCTGCTCTGATCTTGATGATTTCCTTCCTTCTACTTGCTCTGGGCTTTGTTTGCTGTTGCTCCTCTAGTTCTTGCAGCTTTGTGGTTAGGTCGTTTTTACAAACTTCTTGTAACCTTTTTTGGAAGGCCTGTATTGCTATAAATTTCCCCCTAAGAACTGCCTTTGCTGTATCCCATAGGTTATGGGCTGTTGTGTGTTCATTGTCATTTGTTTCCAGGAACTTTTTGATTTCATATTTGATCTCATTGTTGACCCCTTCATTGCTTAAAAGCATGTCATTCAGTCTCCATGAGTTAGAGATTTTTTGGGTTTTCCCTTAAGGTTGGTTTCTAGTTTCAAGCCATTGTGATCTGAGAAGATACTTTGTATGATTTCAATTTTCCTGTATTTGTGGAGGCTTGTCTTGTGACATACCATGTGGTCTATCTTGGAGAATGATCCATGTGCATTTGAAAAGAATGTGTATTTTGCTTCTTTGGGGTAAAAGACTCTGTATACTTCAGTTAGGTCCATTTCCTCTAGAGTGTTGTTCAATGCCACAATATCTCTGGGGAGTTTTTGTTTGGAAGATCTGTCCATTATTGATAGTGGGGTATTTAAATCCCCTACTATTAGTGTGTTGCTGTCTATGTCTTTCTTAAAGTCTTCCAAGACTTTCCTTATATATTTCAGAGATCCTATGTTGGGTGTGTATATGTTTATCAGAGTTATTTCTTCTTGATGGATTGTTCCCTTAAGTATTATGAAATGTCCATCTTTGTCCCTTTTTATGTCCTTCATTGTAAAATCTATTTTATCTAAAATCAGTATTGCTACTCCAGCTATTTTTTCGTGTCCATTTGCTTGATACATATTTTTCCATCCCTTCACTCTCAATCTGTGTTGATCTTTTGTTCTGAGGTGGGTGTCCTGAAGACAGCATATATGTGGGTCATGTTGTCTTATCCATTCGGCTACCCTATGTCTTTTGATTTGTGCATTTAATCCATTTAGATTTAAGGTTGTTTTTGATTGATACTTATTCATTGCCATTTTCTCCCTTAGTGTCTATTCCTCTTTGGCTTTATCTGTTTCTTCATTTTATTTGTTTACTTATTTTTATAGCAGACCCTTTAGCATTTCTTGCAATGCTGGGTTGGTAGAGATGTATTCTTTTAGGCTTTTTTTGTCTGGGAAGCTCCTTATTTCTCCTTCTATCTTCAATGAGGGCCTTGCTGGGTAGAGTATTCTTGGTTGCAGGCCTTTGTTTACCATGACTTGAAATACTCTTTGCCATTCCCTTCTGACTTGAATTGTTTCTGTTGAATAATCATTTGATAGCCTTATTGGAGACCCTTTATATGTTATTTGTCTTTTCTCTCTTGATGCTTTTAGGATTCTCTCTTTGTCTTTGAAATTCACCATTTTAATAATAATGTGCCTTGGTGTTGATCCGTTTGGGTTGATCCTCATTAGGACCCTCTGTGCTTCCTGAACTGGATTCATGTTTTCACTCATCATGTTAGGGAAATTTTCTATCATGACTTTTTTGAACAGGTTTTCTATTCCTTGTTTCTCTTCTCCTTCTGGTATCCCTATGATCCAGATGTTGTTATGTTTCATGTTTTCCTGCAGCTCTCTTAACCCCTCTTCAGTCTTATTCAGCCTTTTTTTATTCTCTTGTACTGTCTTGGAGTATTTGTCTACATTATCCTCCAACTCACTGATCCGGTCCTCTGCTTCCTCTGTTGATTCCTTCCACTGTATTCTTCAATTCAGAAATTATATTCTTCATTTCCTCCTGGCACTTGTTGGTAGTTTCCAAGTCTTTTTTCATGATGTTGTAGTTCTCAGTAAGTTCCTTGTAACTTCCCTGGAGTTCTTTATAATTTCCCTGGAGTTCTTTGTAGTTCTCCTGGAGTCGTTTATAGTTTTCTTTGATGTAACTGAGCTCACTGAGCTTCTCTATCATCATTCTTTTGAATTCCTGATCTGATATTCCAGGTGCCTCTGTTTCATTTTGTGTTCTTTCTGGGGATTCTTCCTTTCCTTTTGGTGATGGACTGATTCTTTTTTTCCCCATTTTGGGTGTCTGTTCTTGCTTGCTCTTTATTTATTTATTTATTTTTGTTCTTTCTTTGGATTAACCTGCTTTGCTTCCTTGCCTTAGTTGATCACCCTTCTGTGATAGGAGATTTGTTGAGTTCAATGTTGCCACCTCCCAGATTTTCTCCACTTGCTGTTCTTGGTGTGTCCTTTATTTGGGCTGTCTGGTTGTATTCTGGGCTTGTGGGCTTTTAGCAGAAATAGAAACAAAAACAAACAAACAAAAAACAAAAATAAAAAACAAAACAAAACCAAACAAAACAAAAATGCAAAAGGAGAAAAGAAATAAAAATAAGAAGAAAGTGTTTAGATGGCTGTTCACCCTTAAGAATCCCTGACTGGTCCAGATGGAGCCTGGACCTGAGGGCTTTTAGCAGAGAAAAAAAAAAGAAAGAAAGAAATATAAAAAGGGAGAAAGTCACATGACAAAGAGAAATCAATATTAATAAAGAAAGGGTTTAGGTGTCTGGTCTTTCTTTGTGATTTCTGATTGGTCCAGGTAGAGCCAGAACCTATGGGCTTTACCAGGAAGAAAAGTAAAAAAAATAAAATAAAATGGGGGGGAGCCACAAGTCAAAGAGAAATCAATATTAATAAAGAAAGGGTTTAGTTGTCTGTTCACCCTCTATGATATCTGATTGGTCCAGGTGGAGCCAGAACCTGTGGGGTTTACCAGGAAGAAAAGGAAAAGAAAAAAGTAAGAAAGAAAGAAAGAAAGAGGGAGGAAGAAAAGAATAAAGAAAGGGTTTAGGTGGCTGGGGAAGGAAGGAATATTTAGATTGAAGACTGGGAATGCGTTTTAGCCACAGAGTTAGTAAACTTTAATTCGAGAGTAGGGGGAGGATCTTGGGTATTTAGGTGGATTGAGGTATGGTGGGGATTAAGAATATGTGAGAAGTAACTTTTGCAAAGGATATGTTGGGGATTAATAGTTCATATTGCTCTCGGTATAACTCAGGTGCTTGAGATTAGCAGCAATCCCTTTCCTGATGCTGCCTCTTTTTCTTGGTCAGGACTTTACAGTCTATAGTCTATATTCTAGCTGGTCTTGGCGCATGGCAGGGCCTCTGATTATCACAGTCAGGGCTGATTCTGAGTGTCTGCCCCCAGGTAGGCTGGGCCTTCTGCAGCCTGGCTGGGTTTTAGGGCTGCGGGTATTCTGGAGCCCACAGGGTTCCCCCTTTCACTCCTGGAGGATGTTCCTGCCTGGGATGAGCATCCAGCACCCCTGCAGTGCAGCCCGCAACTTTGCGGGTCCCTGTGACAACTGGCCCAGCCCCTGCAGGTCCAGGAGGAGGCCGCCCCTGTCAGTCAACACTCCAGGGTCCACCTACACTGTCCCACCCTTCCGGGGTGGGCACCAATCCTCCAAGCCAACCAGCTCTCGGAGGAGTCCTTTACGAGGCCTCTGTGATGAGCCCCTCCCAGTTGTGGGTGGTGCGGCCTCTGTCTCAGGCAATGACGAGTCAGTTGCCTCCACTACTAGTTCCTGGCTTGCCCGTTTGGAATTTCTGCGGAGCCTGGGGGCCTGCATGGGTACGCAGGGCTTGGCCTCCCCCCTCGCAGGGGATTCAAGCTGCTGTTTCCCCGGTGGCCCAGCAGCACCTTTTTCAGCCCCCTCACCACCCTGGCTGGTGCACTTCCCAGCTCCCCTGCTCCGGCTTCCCGCAGGACTCTTCTCCTCCAACTCTTGCCCCATGAGTAGCTTCCTCTCCCTGTTGCTGGAGCGAGTCTCTCACACAGTCCTTCCCCTGCAAGAGTTCAATTCCGTGTTCCCTATGGGCATTTGCCCTCATTGCCCGCACTTCACTGTTGAGACTTCTAGTCACCAGGGAGCCCGGAGCTGGCCTCAGTGAAATGTGCCCCTCTGGGCAGAGTCACCACTGCCCAGAGCCGACCTCGGCCCACCGGCCGGTTGGTAGGGCACGCCTCACCTACTGTCCTGCTGGTCTCCTCTGCCTCTGGGCTGTGTTCCCCTGTGTCCAGATGCTGAGCACTCCAATTCTTAGGGTCCTGAAGAAATCTCACACTCTCTTTCTTGTCCTCTAGCTGCTCTGGTACTCGAGAACACCATCAGCACTGCTCTCTACTCTGTCACCATTTTTTCCTCTCTCCAAAAATGCATCTTAATGAGTGTTTTAACTTTTGCAATAGAACATCTGCCCCAATAATTTACTTAATTAATTTAAGTGGTGTGTATGGGTAAAAGGATAGCAAGCTTGGTAGCCATTTATTAAATTAAATAGAACAAAATATTCACTGTAGATTCCAGACAGAGCGTATAATTCTTTCAGCTTTTATGTTTGAATATTTTTATGATAAAATGTTCAAAAGAAAGAAAATTTAAAAACAGGTTTATGGATGTGTGTTTTAAGACGGTCTACCAACTAAAGTCCTCAAAGCAAATTATCTTGTTATTACATCCCACAGATATTTATGGAATGAAGTTGAGGCAAGAAAATATAACATCACTGGTCCTGCACATAAATGTTCAAATTTAAAATTGAGCTATAATAATAGAAATTAACACTTATTAAATGCTTGCAATGTGCCAGAATATGTATTATCTCATTTTATCTTCACAATAGCCTTATGAGCTAATAGCTAATATCACCATTTAAAAACTGAGGGTTCATAAAAGTTAAGAAATTTTCCCCAGGGCAGACATTCTATACATGGTGGTAGATTTCAACTCAGCTTTATGTGACTATAGAACTAACACCTTTTAGTTTGCTCTGCAGATTTACTGTGTCAATACAGTGGTCACTAACTACAAGTGTCTGCTGACACTTGAAATGGAGTAAGCCTAAATTTAGATGTGTGCTCTGAATATAAAAGACACAACAAATTTCTAAGACTTCTATGATTTCTAAAAGAAAAGAAAGCAAAAGTGTTTCTGATCATTTTCAACATGTATAAAAATTATATTTTAATATAGTTGGTTAAATAAAATATTTTAAATTAATTTTAATTAATACTGGAAATATTTAAATTATATATGCAGCTCACATTAATTTCCACTGGACAGGATTCTCAAGTCTTATTTGACTCTGAAATGAGTTGTTTTGTGTTTCTTCCCTGTGATTTGAATCAGTAGCTCTGTGACAATACATATATATACATACACACACACACTATATATATATATAATATACACACACACACTATATATATATACTATATTCTATATATATATACATATATATATATGTATGTGTGTATGTATATGAGCAGTAAAAGAGGAAATGAAAAGAATGACTATTAGGAGCATATTGTGCCAACCTGAACTTTGAGGAAGGTGGAAGGTGTTATATGAGGGACAATACAAACAGGCATGCTTAGGTGAGCAAGTGACATGGGAAGACTTGTGAGCTATATTTTAGCTACAGGAGGGTTCTTGTGTGAAGATCAAATAAACCAGCATACTTACAGTGCCTTCCTCACTACAAAGGATTGCCCAAGATTAGGATGTGCTGGTTACTGAATTCCTTCTACATGCAAACTGCTCTAATATGGCTGGATTCACAGAGGCTTGCAGTTGTTTCAAAACATTGACTTTCCATCCCTGCTCATCACAACTTCTACTACATAGCCAAATCCTAAAGCATGAAGATAAAACAATACCTCTGCTGATATTCCCAGGCCCTGGGCTTGACAGCCCTATCTCAGAAATCTGTGCTCACACTCAAACCAAGACTGGAAGAAAGGACATGTGAAGGAAAGTAATAGTTTTCAAGGGGATGGCGGGGGGCAGGGGAGAGCAATAGGGGTGGAAATTAAAACAACTGTGATAAAACAGTAAGTTCATTTTAAAAAACAATACCTAAAATTCCAATACAATCTTTTAAGTATGTGGGAAGACTCACTTCTCAAGGATTTATTTATTTATTAATTCAAAAAAATGTGTTGAGTGTGGCACAAGGTAGGTGCTAGACTTACCAGGGGATCACTTTAAAAGTTATGTAAATATTACCCTGGCTGATGTGGCTCCATGGATCGAGCACTGGCCTACAAACCAAAGAGTTGCCAATTCAGTTCCATGTCAAGACACATTCTTGGGTTGCAGACCAGGTCCCTATTTGGGGACATGCAAGATGCAACCACACATTGATATGCCTCTTCCTCTCTTTCTCCCTCCCCTATCCCACTCTCTAAAAAATAAATAAAATCTTTTTAAAAAATGTGCTTTTTTAAAAAAATTATATAAATATCTAACAACTATGTTGTACACCTGAAAATAATATAATATTGAATGTAATATTATATTATATCTTTAATATCAAATGTAATTGAACAATTAAAAACTTAAAAATAAACTATTACATGTGAAAAATCATATGTGTTAAGCACCTGGTATGTACCAGGTATTATTCTAAACATGGAGGGTACATCATAAACAAAACATTTCTGGCCTAATGGAGTCTAGATTCTAGTCATAGTAAGCAGTGGACAATAAATAAACAAATCCTATACAAAGGGATTAATATCCAAAATTTATAAAGAAGTCATACAAATCAACACCAAAAAACACAAACAATCCAATTTTAAAATAGGTAGAAGTCCTGAACAGTCACCTCCTCAAAGAGGACATACTGATACCCAATGGACTTATGAAAAGGTGCTCAATGTTACTGATCATCAGAGATATGCAATTAAAATCACAATGAAATACCACCTCACCTGTTGGAATGGGCTATAATCAATAAATCTATAAACAATGAATGCTGGTGAGGATATAGAGGAAAGAGAACCCTTTACACTGTTGGAAGAATGCATACTGGTGCAGCCACTGTGAAAAGCAATATGGATGTTCCCCAAAATGTTTTAAATGGAACTGCCTTATGATCCAGTGATTCCACTTCTGAGTATATAGTCAAAGAAACCCAAAACACTAATCTGAAAAATATATTCACCTCTATGTTCATAGCAGCATTATTTACAGTAGTCAAGATATAGAAGCAACCCAAGTGCCCATCAATAGACAAGTAGATTTTTTAAATGGTGGCACAAATATACAATGGAATATTACTTGGCCATAAAAAAGAATAAAAATCTCATCATTTGTGACAGCACAGATAGAAATCAAAGGTCTTACACTAAGTGGAATAAGTCACTCAGAGAAAGACAAATGTCACATAATTTCACTTTATGTCGAATCTAACAAACAAAATAAATGAAAAAAATAGAAATAAACATAGATGTCAGAGAGCAAACTGACAGTAGCCAAAGAAGGGGTGGGGTTTGGGAGGCTAGATGAAAAAGGTAAGGGAATTAAAATATGTAAATTTGTAGTTACGAAATTGTCATGGGGATATAATGTACAGCATAGGAAATGAGGTCAATAATATTGTAATATTACAATAATAATGTCATGAAAATATCAAGTGGAACACTTGTAAAGTATGTGATTGTCTAACAAACTATTATGTTTACCTAAAATTAGTACAAAATAATATTGGATGTAAACTGTAATTAAAAAATAATCACATGATATGTCAGAGATGATAAGTCATATAGTGTAAGAAACAAAGCGGCACAGAATGGGTATAGAAACAGGTTGTAGGATTAAGGAGAGTCAAGCTTGATCTCTTGAATAATTTGACAGCTGAGCAAAGGCTAGAAGGAGAATATCTAAGGGAAGAACATGCCAGACAGGTACTTGGCTGTGTGAAAGTTCACAGGTACATGCTTGATGCCCTAGAAAAATAGCAAGGAACAATTTGGGATGGATTTTTGAGAGAAAAAAAAGTAGATTTATATGGAACCAAAAATGCCCATGAATAGCCACAGAAATCTTGAGAAAGAAGAACAAGGTAGGAAGAATCACAATAATGCACATCAAACTATACTACAAACCTACTGTAATCAAAAATCTGGTACTGGCATAAGAATAAATATATAGATCAATGGAACAGAATAGAGCCCAGAAAAAAACCCAGGACTCTATGATCAATTAATATTTGACAAAGAGGGAAGAAACATAAAATGGAGTAAAACTAGTCTCTTCAACAAATGGTGTTGGGAGAACTGGACAGCAACATGCAAAACAAATAAAACTAGACCACCAACTTACACCATACACCAGAATAAACTCAAGATGGATAAAGGACTTAAACATAAGCAGTGCTACCATAAAAGTCCTGGAGAAAAATATAGGCAGTAAAATTCTAGATATCCTATGCAGAAATATATTTACTGATATTTCACCAAGGGCAAAGGAAATCAAAGAACAAATCAACAAATGGGACTATATCAAATTGAAAAGTTTCTGTTTGGCTAAAGAAAACACCAAAAAAAAAAAAAAAGAAAAGAAAAGAAAGAAAGAAAGAAAGAAAACACCAGCAAATTCAAAGGGAACCAACTGTATGGGAAACCATATTTGCCAATGATACTGCAGACAAGGGTTTGATCTCCAAAGCATATAAAAAACTAATGTGACTCAACACCAGGGAGATAGACAGCCTAAAGGCATATGAAAGAATGCGCAACATCACTAGGCATCAAAGAGATATGAATTAAAACTATAATAAGATACCACCTTACATCTGTCAGAATGGCAATCATTAACAAATCAACAAACAACAAGTGTTAGCGAGGATGTGGGGCAAAGGGAACCCTGGTGCACTGTTGGTGGGAATGAAGGCTGGTGCCGCCACTATGGAAAACAGTATGAAGTTTCCTTTAAAAACTAAAAATGGAACTGCCTTTTGATCCAGCAATTCTACTACTAGGACTATACCCAAAGAACCCTGAAACATCAATTCAGAAGAACCTATGTACCCCTATGTTCATAGCAGCACTATTTACAATAGCCAAGAGCTGGAAACAGCCTCAGTGCCCATCAGTGGATGATTGGATCAGAAAACTTTGGTACAGTTACACAATGGAATACTACAGAGCAGAAACAAAGAAGGAACTCCTAACCTTTGCAACAGCATGGATGGAACTAGAAAGTATTATGCTAAAAAAAAAAAGAAAGAAAGAACGTATTACGGTTAGTAAAATAAGCCAGTCAGTGAAAGACAAATACCATATGATCTCACCCATTTCAGAACAATAATGAACAAAACAAACAAATAAGCAAAACAGAACCAGATACATGAATACAATGAATTGATCTCCAATGGACAGAGGGGAGGGGGAAATGGAGAGGGGGGGAGGGGGAGAAGGAGGCAAAGAAGGGGAGCTGTTTATTCAAAGAACTAGTATGGAAGAACCATGGACAACAAGTGGGATTGACTTTGAGGGGAGTGGGTAGGTGGGAAAGGGGACAGAGGGAAGGATATAATAAAACAACAATAAAATTAAATTTAAAAAAAAGTAGAGAAGTCAGAGAGATACAAGACCCAACTTCAGAGGAACGGCTAGAAAACTGCAAGGATTTCAGCCTCCACTTTCAATGAGTTGAGAGGCATTGCAGTATTTTGAACAGAAGAGGGCCATGGGTTCTCTAATATTTTTTAAAGATCATTCCATTGTTTCCACACCTCTTGTTCTATTTTGCTCATTTGTTTGTTTTGTACATTAGGTTTCTGTATTAGGTGAGATCATATAGTATTCGTCTATCGCAGGCTGGCTTACTTCACTAAGCATAATACTCTTCAGTTCCATCCATGTTGTTGCAAAAGGTAGGTGTCCCTTCTTTCTTTTCAGTGACCAAAGGGGAGGGGGTAGAGGGAGGAGAGATGGGGGAAAATAAGGGAAGGGTCTAGTCAAGGAACTAGTATAAATGACCCATGGACATGGAAAACAAGGTAGGGATTGACTGTGGGAAAGGAAGGAAGTGGGCAGGGCAGGGGAGAGCAATGGGGAAAATAATGGGACAACAGTAATAGAACAACAATTAAAAAATAAAAATAAAAAAGATCATTCTAATAGCTCTGTGAAAATAGACTCTAATACGTAGAGTAAGGGCGAAGTAGAGAGATTGGTTAGGACGTTCTCACAATAATTCTTAGGAAGGAGGTGGAAGTGCCTTGCACCAGATGACAACAGAGGGTCCTCTGATAACACAGGGAAGCCACACAAATGAGAATAAGGCACCTGCTCTTCACAACACTTTCCTGCCATCTACTGGATAATTGTAGATATAGTAATAAATAGCTCTCCAGTTCCATCCATGTTGTTGCAAAGGGTACAAGTTCCTTCTTTCTTTCTGCTATATAGAATTCCATTGTGTAAATGTACCAAAGTTTTTTGATCTAATCATCCACTGATGGGCACTTAGCTTAGTGAAATAAGCCAGTCAGTGAAGGACAAATATCATATGATCTCACCCATTACAGGACAATAATGAGCAAAACTAACAACAAGCAAAACAGAACCAAATATATGAATACAATGAATAGGCCTTCAGTGGTAAGGGGAAAAGGGGTTGGGGGGAGGGGGGAGGCAGAGGCAAGAAAGGGGAGCAGCTTAGAGAAGAACCTAGTATAAAGGAACCATGGACATGGACAACAGGTGGGATTGACTTTGGGGGAATGGGTAGCGGGGGGACAGAGGGGAGCAAAAAGGAGATGGATGTAATACAACAACAATAAAATTAAAAAAAAAAAAAAAAGAATACAAATCCTAAATAAATAAATAAATAAATAAATAGCTCTACCCTATGTGTTTGAATAGCATTTCCTTGGAGTTTTGCAATGATCATTTGCTCAATTTAAGCAGTAATCCTGGGTTCAGGAAATACAGAAGGGAAAGTAACTAATTAACAGGAGTACCAGAAGATGTCATGCATATGACAAAAAGATCTCTCTTATACAACCTCCTAGAATTTAGGGAAAAGAAGGAAGATAGGAAGGAAGGAAGGAAGAGACATCTCTGTTCTTACACTGGGTTTGGGCTAGCTTTGGTTCAAAGTGGTCATTTAAGATGAAATCCCCCGGGGTATAAACTAAGTTCTTTATTTAAGCTACACTTTGGTTTATCCAAATACACTTTCCAGCATGCATACCTTACTACAATTTGTCTCTGCCCTACATTGAATTAGATTAGTTGGCTACAATTTGTCTCTACCCTACATTGAATTAGATTAGTTGACACTCTGCCTTACACTGGAGGTGTTCTCCAAAGACAAAGTCTGTCTCAGGCAGGTTGGAGTCCCACAAACTTGGTTCCACCAGACCCTAGAAGATAGAGAAGAGAAGAGGACATTAGCATGACAAACCTTCTAAGTTGCCATCAGTCCTTACAGCACAGGGGTTCTATTAATTTTGAAAGGACTCTGAGATGACAGCAAGGAGAACCTGAATGAAGTTAAGCTTTTCCACTATGATGTTGGGCCTGGCATCCTTTCTTAGTTTCTCTGTCCATTTGATGAGTACAAGTTTCTAGACAATGCTGTCTTATAGAGATTTTGTGAGAGTAGAATGAATACACTTTGCACAACATGTGCAATCCTGGGACCAAACAGCTGGAATGATAACAAGAAATGAAAGAAAAAGGGCTGGTTCTACTTATGTTGAGTGTAACAGAAGAATTACAAAGCACAAAGATAATTGATATCATGACTGCAGTCTTTCAGGATCTAGCAATGAATCCCCAGGTGTCAAAATAAAACAGAAGGGTTAGAGACTAAGACCAAGAGATATTTGCAAAGTCCATAAGGTCAATATCTGTCCTTTAAAACCAAAATCTTTACTATTTACTCTGAGAAAACAGGGAAGAAAGAAGTAGGAGTGTGATCTGTTTTGCCTTACCGCAGTCTCCTGCACTATTCCAGCTCTTTCAGGCAGGTTAGGAATACAAATCAAGAGTTTCCACAGCAAAACAGGTATGGACACAGCTAAGACTCAGGAAACCCAAAGTGCACATCAGCTAGGATTAGAGAAATTGGGCTGCAGAGAGCCCCATTTCAGGTCTGGAGTGGGAGGAGTGGCATAAAATGCAAACATCCAACTCGGATTTGGTAATAAAACTATCCAGCCCTGGCTAGTGGCACAGTGGATAAGGTGCCAGCCTGCGAACCCAAAGGTCACTGATTCAATTCCCCAATTAGTGCACATAACCAGGTTGCAAGCCAGGTCTCCAGCCAGTTCCTTAGCTAGAGGCAGGTGAAAGGCAATCATACACTGATGCTTCTGTCCCTCTCTGCCTCTCTCTTCCACTCTCTCTAAAAATAATAAATAAAATATTTTTTAAAACTGTCCAAATTTGAGCCAACAGATTCCAGTGCTATAACAGCTGCACTGGACATCAAGAATGCCCATGTGGGGAATACTGCTTGGGAAGATTTATAACTGCCACAAATTGGTAAGGCACTTGATGTAAGTTATTCTTTATAAACTTAAAAACCAGTTTCCAGCCCTGGCTGGTGGCACAGTGGATAAAGCACCAGCCCGCGAACCCGAAGGTTGCTGGTTCAATTCCCAGCCAGGGCACAGAACCAGGTTGCAAGCCAGGTCTCCAGCCAGGTCTGTAGCTGGAGGCAGGTGAAATGCAACCACACATTGATGTTTCTCTCCCTCTCTGCCTCTCTCCCTTCCTTTTTCTCTGAAAATAATTTTTAAAATCTTTAAAACAAAACAAAACAAAACAGTTTCCATCTCCTCATTCACATCCTATGACTAAACTTCCCTGTTGAAGCTTTTTTTTTTTTTTTAGGAACATGGGGTTTCTCTAGGCCTGATATGTTGTGAAGGGTACTTGGCATGACATCATAGCACATAAGATATAGGCCAATGTTCAAATTCACTCTGAACCAAATAATAAAGATAGGTAACCTCACTAGCTTACCTGCCAGAACTTTCTACTATACTCTCTGGAAGATTAAGACCCTCAGACTCTTCTCCTCCCTTTCCTTGCGATGCTCTCCCATTTGCTACTGCTCTTCACCATCAGCAGCCCCACCAGTTATGCTGAAAGAGCACAGCTACACTCTAATTATACACATGTCTGTCCTCAATAGGCATTGTGCCCCGTGTTGTTCACCAACCCATGTGCACAAAGTCCTTGTTACCCTAATGCCTAACCATAATTTGAGATCAGATTATAACTTTTCATGGGAATTAACTGAAAACTTTGGAATAAGCCAAGGGACATATAATAGAATAACTTAGAAGTTGGCCCCACACCTGTCCTGCAGGCCCCCAACTAACTGCTCACCTTACACCAGTCAGCCTCCTTGTGGCCAGAGGTGATCACCACCAGCACTAGCAAGACCATGCTTTAGACTTCATCTGCCACTTCTGTGAGATATTTCTCAATTTCTTCAGAACTCAGACATTTGGGGGTATATTTATTCAATCTGTTCAGAGACCTCAATACCTCCCAAGTCCTAGGTCCTGTCCTAGAATCCACCACTTCCTATTGCTTGACAATAAGGGCCCATTCCCTTTCAGAGAAACCCCTTTTACTCAGTCCTTGGGACCTTGACCTGACAATCAGCTGTGAGATCCAGAGGGTAAAGTGAGAAAATAGACATGGTAGGGTGGAGCTCCCTCCACCCTAACAGGCTCCATCTGGCCTTAGGGACTTTTTCCGTTCCACACAGGTAGGCAGATTCACCCAGTGCTTTGGGCAAGGGGAGTCACTGTTCATTGAGAATATAAAGAAGATACATCCTTGGTTTTTTATTTCAAAAAGTACCATCCAGAGTGAGACCAAAGATTTAAAAGGTGATGAAGTAGAAAAATACAAGGTTTGATATCCACCCTCACTACCACCCTCATCTGCAATGCACCGATATATATAAAAGGGAATTTAAGGATATAACTTCATTATATATTAAAAAACATGTGTAATCATGTGTGTGTGTGTGTGTGTACTCTACAAGCTGAGCGGGGAAAAAGAACTGTTGACAGAGGAAACATGAAACTTAGGCACAGCCCTACTTTCATGCTCTTGACCCTTCCCTCCCTGGGTTGAGTGTAAGGGAAGCTGAGTGATGGACACACAGTGGACTCTACCTTGAAGTATGAGAGTCTGATCTAGAACTGAGACCACATAATATTCTGGAAGAACCAGCAGCAGAACTCAGAGAGGCCTGTGTTGTCAGACCTCAAAGGAGTAGTATGAATGGGTATATCTAGATACCAGAGGACCCATACCAGCCTGTTCTGTTCCCCACCTGGAAAACATGAGAATATCCCTGACTTTCCAATGACCCAAGTGGGACTTGGAAGTTAAGTAACCCAAGTGGATATACTCAGACTCTTTAAACTGGAATGCAAGCAACTACATCATAGGAACACACTTGGTGGCACACTGAGGCCAGGTACAGATGTTGCTACTATTTTAGCATATCTCTGTCCCAGGGAGCCAAGAGACCATGGACACCACTCCCAGGGCCTTGCCAGTTCTTCTTCAGATGGCCCCAGAGGACACGAAACATATGCTGAAAATACGTGGGAGTCAGTAGAGACCAGGAGAGAATAAGGCCTTAGAAGAGGCTGTTGCCCAAGTGATACCAAGTGGGTGATTGTGTCAAGCCCTATGCTCTCTAGCTAGAATCAAGGCAAGAATGAAATAAGGAAAAGCCAGTGAGTCTTAAACCTAAAATAACTGAGCAATCACTAACTCAACAGAATGAATCAGGGAGTGATTGGTTTATGTTTATCAGTCACAAAAGAAAAATAAAATAGACAAGAATTATGGAAAAGAATTTGGGTTACATTCTCTCATACCTATGTCTAGCTGAGAGCTTTCAACCATTGCAAAGTCATTTGCAGAATCTGCAAGTCTCTACACCAAGGGCCCACACCAAACAGAAGTCACCTCCCTTGCTCTTCCCAATATGCCCAACCCCACTCACATCCTGGTTGTGACACCAGTGTGACAGATGTTCAAAACAAGTGGAGAAAACACGTTCCACTGGATGGTAAACCCTGAGGGGGAAAAAATAAATAAAAGAGACACCTACTAAGTAGGACCCCTGGTGAGTAACTGGGCTCAAATATTAAGGCAGAGCCTAGCAGTCATTTCTGCAGAGGAGCCTCTCACACAAACAGTACTTCATGGAGAAGGCTCTGCACTGAACTACCAGCCTGCACTTTTTGCCATCTGAGCCAACCCTTATTAAGGTTTCTTGGTTTCCTATGACAACCAGTAAGATTGAGGCTTTCTTTGTCCAGTCGGAGCTGTGCTGTTCTGATCAATCAAAATGGCCCTATTCTGACCCATCAGGACAATACTCTTGCCAGAACACAGTGAAGTAGACCAGAGCAGTGCAAAGCTGTCTAGCCAGAGAGGGGCCTCACTCCAGGACTGCCTGACCCCAGAACTGTTCTGCAGCTAGCTAGCTAGCTAGCCACTCATCATGCTGTATCACAATTGAGCTGTTTTTCACTGAATAAAGTTTCCTCCTCCACTGCATCCCAAACTGGGGATTCTTGTTAGCATTGAATTAGTGATTGTAACTTAACCTACACCTTTTTAAAAGGATTCCTTCAGGTTGAAATGATTCGATTTGGAGTAAAACTCAATCAGCTTCAGACCACAAACAAAGATCAAGCTTCTCCAACCTTTTCAATGATTTCGTAATGTATTTCAGTGTAGTTGAGAAACAAGTTTCTCAGTGTGCCCACACTGCCTCCTATTGGAAGCATCCAGTAGCTATGCACCTGGGTCAGCCAGCCACAAGTCCTCTACTACCAGGGGAGCACTCAGAGCTCTGAGCAATGAGCATTTCTCCACTAACATGTCTAACTTCATAATAAACACTTGCTAAATGGCCTTCTAAATAGCATGGTTCTTTATTCTAGGAAGTTCTGTGCCAGACTCTGACTTGGGCCCAGTAAGCTGTGTGTGAACCACAAAATTCCCAGAGGGAAGATTAGCTGGCAACAATGGATACCAAGCCTGAGCTAAGAGTAGGCTCAGGAAGTGACTTGTGTCTCCACATGGGGACACAGGCTCTGCTGCCACTAAGATCCCAAGTGGCTATCCCTTCTACCATTTGCTGGCACATCAATAAAAAAGCCTTCCATGGCAGTGAAGGAGTAAATTCATGTAGCTTCTGGGCCCCAGGATGTCCCTAGAACAAACTCATGGAGGATACAAAAGAGCAGTAATCAGTAGGGGTACCTCTGAGGAACCTCATGAGGAAGGACAACAGCTGGATCCATGAAATAAGAGTAGTGTCAAATTGTCATAATCAGAATTTTAGAAAGCCACCCAACATGAGACATCAAATTCGAAACATATTAAATTTGTTTTGAAATATACTAAACTCCAAGATGAGTTATTTTATAATTAACAAAAGCCATTTAACTGAGGGGACAACTTTTATTTATTAATATGACCATACTGTATCTTTAAAGTACCTCCCAAAGACTATATGCTGGCACAGCCACTGTGGAAAAACTCCATACTATGGAGTTTCTTCAAAAAAATTAAATAGGAGCCTGACTGCAAACTGCAGAAACTTGATCAATGAAAAGAGGCAGGCTTAGGAAATGGATCAATGCTAATCTCAAGGACCTGAGTTACACCAAGAACTACATGAACTATTAATCCCTAATGAGTAGCTCAATAACAGTATATGAGATGTGATAGAAGGATTGTCTCTCAATCAACCAACTAGAGCAAAAGGAGCAACACTTAAAACAAATGCAAAATACAACTAGACAGCCCAAGTTAATGACATAAAGGCCATCCCAAGAGCAACAAGTTGAGGAAATCTAAGAGTCTGCAACACTGAACCCCACAAATCTCCTAACACAGAAGGGCACTACACCAATACAGGGAGTCAATGCAGATTAATTCAAGAAACAAAAACAAGCAACAACAGACACTAAAAATGGAGAGGAAAAAAAACCAAAACAGTCCATCGCCAAAAGGAAAGGACAAATCACCAGACAGACTAAGAAATGAAACAGAAACAAGCAAGCTATCAGACATTGAACTTAAAGGTATCCTTATAGAAAACTCAACCAGCTTACGGAACTCAAAACTACAAAGAACTGCAGGGCAACTACAAGAAACTTACTGAAAATTACACCAGCATTTAAAAGGACAAAGAAACCATCAGTAAGAACCAGGAGCAAATGAAGAAAACAAAAGAAGGAATTCAAAGCAGGTAAGATAAAGCAGAGGACTAGATTAGTGAATTGGAAGAAAATAGGGAAAAAATAACCAGACATTGCAACAAAATGAAAAACAATAGAAAAAAATTAAGAGGTTTAAAGAGAGATACAGGACAACATGAAACACAATAATATCCGTATCATAGGGATACCAGAGAGAGAAGAGAAGCAAGAGAGAGAAAACCTGTTTGGACAACTAATGACAGAAAACTTCCCTAAAATGATGAGTGAAAGGGTCACTCAAGTTCAGGAAGCACAGGGGGTCCCAATGAAGATGAGCCCAAGTAGGCCTATTCCAAGACACATCATAATTAAAATGGCAAACTACAAAGACAAAGAGAGAATCCTAAAAGCATCAAGAGAGGAACAGCAAATAACTTGTAAGGGAGCTCCAATTAGATTATCAAAGGACTATTCAACGGAAACAATACAAGCCAGAAGGTAATAACAAAAAACACTCCAAGTAATGAAAAACAAAGGCCTACAACCAAGAATACTCAACCTATCAAGGTTCTCATTCAAAATGGAAGGTGAAATAAGAAATTTCCCAGACAAAATAAGGCTAAGAGAATACATGTCCACCAAACAAGCACTGCAAGAGATGATATAAGCCATGCTTTAAAAAAGATGAAGAAACAAGCCCTGGCTGGTGGCATAGTGGATAAGGCACCAGCCTGTGAACCCAAAGGTTACTGGTTTGATTACCAGCCAAGGCAACATAACCAGGTTGCAAGCCAGGTCTCCAGCCAGGTCCGTGGCTAGAGGAAGGTAAAAGGCAGCCATACATTGATGTTTCTCTCCCTCTCTGCTTCCCTTCCTTCCCCTCTCTCTGAAAAATAATAAAATCTTTAAAAAAAAGATGAAGAAACACAGAGAGACAGAGAGAAATACAGGAACAAAGGGGGGAAATGGCAATGAAGAAGCACCCCTCAATAATAATCTTAAATATAAACAGATGAAATGCACCAACCTAAAGACATAAGGTTGCTGAATGGATAAGAAAACATGACCCAGATATATGCTGTCTTCAAGAGGCCCACTGCAAAATAAAATATAGACACAGACTGAAAGTGAAGGGATGAAAAAATATATTTCAAGCAAATGGACATGAAAATAAAAGCAGGGGTAGCAATACTTATATCAGACAAAACAGATTTCACAATGAAAGCCATAAAAAGAGATACAGAAAGACATTTAATAATACTTAAGAGACCAATACATCAAGAAGACATAATCCTTTTTTTAATTTAATTTTATTGTTGTTGTATTACATCCATTTGAAGACATAATCCTTATAAATATATCTGTATCCAACATAAGAGCACTCAAATATATAAGGAAAATCTTGGAGGACTTCAAGAAGGATATGGACAGCAACAAAATAATAGTAGGGGATTTTAATATCCCATTATCAACAATGGACAGATCTTCCCAGAGAAAAATCAACAAGGATATTATACCATTGAACAACACCCTGGAAGAAATGGACTTAACTGACATATATAGAACTTTTCAACCCAAAGAAGTGAAATATACAATCCTCTCTAATGCACATGGAACATTCTCAAAGATAAACCATATGGTAAGTCACAGAACAAGTCTTCACAAATTCAAAAAAATTAAAATCACACCAAGCATCTTATCAGATCTCAATGGCTTGAAACTAGAAACTAATCTCAAGGAAAAAATCCAAAAACAATACAATTCATGGAGACTGAATAACATGCTATTAAGTAAGGAATGGGTTAATAATGAGACCAAAGAAGAAATTAAAAAGTATCTAGAAACAAATTAAAATGAATTTACAACACCCACAAAACCTATGGGACACAGCAAAGGCAGTTCTCAGGGGGAAATTCATAGCAATGCAGGCCTACCTGAAAAGGTTAGAAGAAATTCATACCAACATCTTAACCATAAAGCTTCAAGAACTAGAACAGCAACAACAAACAAAGCTAGCAGAAGAAATGATAATATCAAGATCAGAGCAGAATTAAACAACATAGAGACTAAAGCACAGTTCAAAGGATCAACAAATCCAGGAGCTGGTTCTTTTAAAAAATAGCCAATATTGACAAACCATTAACTAGACTCATAAAGAAAAATAGAGAGAGGACCCAAATAAACAAAATCAGAAAGGACAGAGGAGAAGTCACAACTAATATCATAGAAATACAAAGGATTGTACGAAATTACTACATACAACTATATGAAGAGAAATTTGACAACCTGGGTGAAATGGAAAAATTTCTAGAAATGTATAACCTACCAAAACTCAACCTAGAAGAAGCAGAAAACCTGAATAGACCAATAACACCTAGTGAAATTGAAGAAGTAATAAAAAACTCCCAATGCACAAGAGCCCTGGACCAGATGGCTACACAGGTAAATTTTACCAAACATTTAGGGAAGAATTAACACCTATCCTCCTCAAACTATTCCAAAACATCCAAGAAGAGGGAAGACTCCCAAACTCTTTTTATGAGGCCAGTATTATTCTGGCCTAAACACCTAAATTATTATCCTAATCCTAAAACCAGGTCAAGACCCAACAAAGAAAGAAAACTATAGGCCAATATCTCTGATGAACTTACATGCAAAAATTCTCAACAAAGTATTGGCAAATATATTTTAAAAATTATACCCCATGACCAGATGGGCTTCATCCCAGGGATGCAAGGATGGTACAACATTTGGAAATCAATTAAAGTAATACACCACACAGACAAAATAAAAGATAAAAATGATATGATCATATCAATAGATGCCAAAAAGCATTTGATAAAATACAGTATCCATTCAGAATAAAAATGCAGAGCAAAGTGGGAATACAGCGAACATACCTCAACATAATAAAGGCCATTTTCAAGAAACCTGATGTTAACAACATAATTAATGGGCAAAAACTGAAAGCCATTCACTTAAGATCAGGAACAAGGCAAGGGTGTCCATTCTCTCCACTTCAATTCAGAAAACTATGAAATACTGAAGTAAGAAATTGAGGAAGATACAAATAAATGGAAGCACATATCATGTTCATGGATGGGAAGAATTAACATCATTAAAATGTCCATACTACCCAAAGCCATCTACAGATTGAATGCATTCCCTATTAAAATACCAACATATTTCACAGAATTAGAAAAAACACTTAGGGGAAGAAAGATGGTGACAGAGTAGAGAGCAGTACTGATGTTGTTCTCAAGTATCAGAGCAGCTGGAGGATAGGATAGGGAGCACAAGAGGTCTTTAGGTCCCTAAGAATTGGAGCGGTCAGCATTTGGACTCAGGGGAGCACAGCCCAGAGGCAGCAGAGACCTACAGGAGAGCAGGTGAGACAGTTCCAAACCGGCCAGTGGCTGAGGTCAGCTCTGGGCAGTGGTGGCTCTACCCAGAGGGACGTCTTCTTCTTTTTTTTTTTTTTTTTTAATTATTATTATTTTTAATTTTATTGTTGTTGTATTACATTCATCCCCTTTTTTTTTTGCTCCCCTCTGTCTTTAACTGAAGACAGCTCCAGGCTCCCTGGCGACTAGAAACCTGGGCAGTGAAGTGTGGGCAGTGAGGGCAAACAACGGAGGGAACGAGGAATTGAACTCCTGGAAAGGAGGGACTGTGTGAGAGCCTCGCAACAGTGAGGAAGCTCCTCACTGGGCCAGAGGCAGAGAAGAAGAGCTGGGAGCAAGAGCTGGGGAGCAGGGAAGTGCACCGGCCAGAGCAGAAAGGGGGCTAAAAATGATGCTGCTGGGCCACCAGGGAAAGAGCAGCTTGAAAGCCCTGTGAGGGGGTAGGCCCAGCCCTGTGCACCCATACCAGCCCCCAGGCTCCCACAGAAACTCCAAACAGTGAGCCAGGAACTTGCAGCTGGGGCAACTGACCCACGCATTGCAGGCAACAAAGGCTGGGCTGCCGACTGTCTGGGGAGTCAGGCGCACATCAAAGGGGCTGCATGAAGGACTCCTTAGAGAGATGGACTGCCTGGAAATTTGGCCTTCCACTGGGGGCATTGGGGACTGTTGGCAGATCCAGGCACTGTTAGTGGATGGGGGCTGCCTCCTCTGGGAGCTGAGGGGACAGGGCCAGTCATCACAGGAGCCAGTGAGGTTTCAGGCCACCCTGCAGGTGAGCCAGTTGCCCATCACAGGAAGGAACATCCTCCAGGAGCTGGAGGGGGAGGAGTAGCCATAGACACCACAGAAGCACCCTGTTGGACTTCACAGGGAAGCAGAGAAGGGAGGGACCCAGAACACCAGCAGCACTGAAACCCAGCTAGGCTACTGCAGGCCCAGCCTACCTGGGGGCTGACACTCATAATCAGCCCTGACTGTGACAATCATAGGCCCTTACACTCCAAGACCACACAGCTAGACTGTAGACTACAGAGGCCTGATCAAGAAAAAGAAGCAGACTCAGGAAATGGATCACTGCTAACCTCAAGCACCTCAGTTACACCCAGAGCTACATGAACTATTAATCCCTAACATATCCTTTTCAAAAGTTACTTCCAAGCCTCACAATTAGTGCATTTTAAGTAAATACTGTATATACCATAGCGTATTCTAACTTACATATTTTTAAACCTCCCCTATTTCAATCCACCTAAATATCCAAGACGCTTCCCTTACTCTTGATTTAAAGTCTACTCACTCTCTGGCTACAACACATTCCCAGTCCTCAATCTAAGTATTCCTCCCCTCCCCAGCCACCTAAACCCTTTCTTTTATTTTTTTTTAATTTTATTGTTGTTGTATTACATCCATATCCTTTTTGCTCCCCTCTGTCCTCCTCCCCACCCACCCATTCCCCACAAAGTCAATCCTACCTGTTGTCCATGTCCATGGTTCCTTTATACTAGATTCTTATCTAAACTGCTCCCCTACCTTGCCTCTGCCTAACCCCACCCTGCCAACTCCTTTCCCCCTAACCTCTGAAGGCCTAGACACTGTATTCATATATTTGGTTCTGTTTTGCTTGTTGTTAGTTTTGTTCATTATTGCCCCTAAATGAGTGAGATCATATGATATTTGTCCTTCACTGACTGGCTTATTTCACTAAACATAATACTCTCCAGTTCCATCCATGTTGTTGCAAAGGGTACAAGTTCCTTCTTTCTTTCTGCCATATAGAATTCCATTGTGTAAATGTACCAAAGTTTTTTGATCCAATCATCCATTGATGGGCACTTAGGCTGTTTCCAGCACTTGGCTATTGTAAATAGTGCCACTATGAACATAGGTGTGCATAGGTTGTTATGAATTGGTGTTTCAGGATTCGTTGGGTATAGCCCAAGTAGTGGAATTGCTGGATCAAAAGGCAGTTCCATTTTTAGTTTTTTAAGGAAACCCCATACTGTTTTCCACAGTGGCTGCACCAGCCTACATTCCCACCAACAGTGTATGAGGGTTCCCTTTGCTCCGCATCCTCGCCAACACTTGTTGTTTGTTGATTTGCTGATGATTGCCATTCTGACAGGTGTGAGGTGGT
>PVIW01010932.1:30757-40949 GCA_004026585.1 Noctilio leporinus | reverse complement strand
ATAGAATTCCATTGTGTAAATGTACCAAAGTTTTTTGATCCAATCATCCACTGATGGGCACTTAGGCTGTTTCCAGCACTTGGCTATTGTAAATAGTGCCGCTATGAACATAGGTGTACATAGGTTCTTATGAATTGGTGTTTCAGGATTCTTTGGGTATAGTCCAAGTAGTGGAATTGCTGGATCAAAAGGCAGTTCCTAAGACAGTTTTTTTTTTAATATGGCAAATGAACAAGTAAAAAATTTTCAGGTGTCTGGAAAGATTAGGATACCCAATAGGGCAGGAGGTGTGGAGAATTTCTGATCGGCCTCCAACCAATGCATTTGAAAGAGAATAAGATCAAGCCATGAAGCTATGTAAACTCTTTTATAGCTCATCCTTCTGCATCCAAAGTTAAGGCAATTTAGTAGCATTTTTTTATTATTCAAGCCACAGAACATACTTTGGCAGTGGTAGCAAGCAAGAGTTCATGCTGAGGAATGTGCCTGCAAGTAATGGGATGAAAAGACCCCGTTCACTCTGGGTTAACAGGTGTGGCCACTGTAGTGGCAAGACTAGCTGGCCAAGGGCACAGGTATGAAAGCAGGTGAATCACATCAGGGAGAATAGCAAGTACCTAGTCAATGTATCAGTTAGGATTCAGCTGCAGCCAAAAGAAACCACTCTTAACTAGTTTCAGCACAAAATGATTTATTGTTGGCATTAGGTACCTTAAAACACCTGGACAGAGCCTCCAAAAATAATTGCCAGGACCCCACCATGGTGGAGAAAACGGTCGCCAATGCAGCCACAAGTTGCTGAGGGAGGAACATGGCAGCCTGTGGCCTGATCAGTGCCAGCAAAGCAAATGCCTCCTGCTGGGTCCCTCACACCATTTCAGCCCTGAAGCCTAGCCTTGCACACAGCCAGAAGCAATTGTACTGAGAAACCAAGTTCTATGGAAGTCTTTTCAAACAGCTTTTTGTTTTCCAGTATCTGTAGCCCAGTATGTTAAAATGGATATTAAGGTCATAGATGGGCTCTGGCTGGTGTGGCTTTGTGGACAGGTACCAGCCTGCAAATGCAAGGATAGCTGGTTCAATTTCCAGTCAGGGCACTTACCCAGGTTGCAAGCCAGGTCTCCAGCCAGGTCTCCAGCCAGGTCTTCAGTCAGGTCCATAGCTGGAGGCAGGTGAAAGGCAACCATACATGGATGTTTCTCTCCCTTTCTTCCTCCCTCCCTTCCCCTCTCTCTAAAAATAATGAATAAAATCTTTTAAAAAACAAAACAAAACAAGGATCATAGATGGCAAGTATGGAGTTTACACTGGAAAATTAAATCAGCAATGGACCAAGGGAGGGTCAGGAACATAGTGGAATACAAGAAAGAAGAAAATCTCATTTATTATGCAAAAAGATAGATCAGACCAAATTCAGAAATTATCAAAGACAGGTACTTACAAAAGTAGCCTGGCCTAAAGACCACAATCTTTAGTCAACAGCTCAAATATCTCCAAGAGGAAAAGCTTACTAACAGGATTTAGTTTCTGTTCACCTATTATCTCAACAAGTATCTGAGAGCTTCCCAATAAAACCCTGCAAGGAGCCAAGGTTGTTGAAGAGACTGGATGAAAAGGGATGGTCTCCCTTGAGACTCTGACCATAGACTTGTTCAATTCAAGTCATGCCCTTTTTAGCCCTTCACAATCTCCTCTACCTATGAGACAATGTGGCACTCAGAATGCAGCCAGGGCTTGGCATGTCACAAAAGTTCCACCACAGGGGAGATGAGGACGAATCCACTTCAGCCAGTGAACTGCTTCAGCTCGCTGCAAAGTCAACTACAGCAGTCACTGCCTCAGGGCTTCTCCTTGCAGGGTTTCACCTTCTGGACTTTGAAACGAAGTCAGATCCCAACCTGCATAAACTAGCAACAAAGCCCAGGTCTCCCTCCTGTGGGTGTATACCTGGCCTTTCCCAGTCAAAGTCCTTAGGAACACTTTAAATTATTCACCTATCTGAGTTTGAGGAACACACCTCTGACACCATGGTACTCCAATATCTCTGAGGCCAACTCTACTCTGGAATCCCAGGGGTCTGTCCAAACGACAGCAAGTTGCTCTTATTTAAGACGTATCTACATATTTTATTTGTTCCTCAGTACAACCCTAGGATATAGGCAGGAAAAATATATGGATTTCCATTTAAAGATGAGAAAACTAGGGGTTCAGCATAGATGAGCAATATGCCCAAGGTCCCAGGCTGGGCACCAGGCCCACTAATTACAGACCCAGGGGTGACATGCAAGGCTCCGAGCTGCCCAGGCTTTTGCTGCTAGAGCCAGATTCTGGGAGAAAATGGGGTGTAGGTGCTCAGGTGTAGGGTAGAGTTCAGCCCCCACAGATCTGGAACTATAGATCTTCAGGAGTCAAAGTCAGAGCATTGATCTGCCCCAGGAAATAATGAAAGGCTTCATTGCAGAGAAGCCTTTCTAAGGCACACCTACCTTTTCCGAGTCATACTGGTGCAAAAGAACATCACATAATTCAGAAAACAATTTCACAATTGTATCGGAAGAAGTGGAGAAAGACAGGTAAACAAAGGAAATAGGAAAGTCTGATGCTGCGTCCCAACTTTTTTCAGTGTCCACACCCTGTTGAAGTCTGACCAGTATCAAGCTAGATATACTGCTTCATACTAATTTTGTTTTCATCATTTCCCCTAATAGAAGAGACCTTGGTCAAGGCATAAGTATGGGAATAAGCAAAACAGAAAACCTATTTGTCCTTCAACCTACCACTACCACTTAATGTTTATACTTCCAAGGAAAACAGAAGCTCACGGAAGAAAAAAGTGGGGGAAAAAAGAAGCAAAAACAAACTATTTTAACCTTTAAAAAATAAGTTTCTGTAAGGAAAGAAATAACATGTTTTTTATGATAAATTATTGGCCTAACAATTATAACAACATTAACTATGGGCGTACTCTGTGCCAAGCACTACTGCTAAACCTGTGAAATACATTTTACCACATAGCATCCCTAGGAAATAAGTATTATTCCCATCATTCCTGTCTTACAGATAAGACAAATGAGGAGTAATGAAATTAGGTCAGTGCTTCTCAAATCTAATGTGCAAATTTTAATTACAAACTTTGATTCAGTAGATACAGGTGCGACCGAGACCTAGACTCAAGAACAGTGGGTGCAAGGTTCGAATTCATTAGGTCCACTCCTCCCAACACCAATCATATTCCCAGTGTGACCTGGGAGCAGCAGCTGTATCCCCTGGGAATATGTTAGAAATGCAAATTCTAGGACCTCACCCCAGATCTACTGAATCAGAAACTCTAGGGGTGGGGTCCAGCGATCTATGTTTTAATAAGCACTCCAGGGCATCCTGATGGTGCTCAAATTTGAAGTTAGCACACTACCTCACACAATGGTTTCTGCATTTTTGTGTCTTTCCTGCCACTTTGTATTTAAGTCTTGGAAGGTCTTCGAGGTTTTGACATATTACAATCCCTCTGTGCTAATTACTATCATACCAAAGATAATTTGTTCAAACAAGACTGCAAACATAGTACCTCTCATGACTGAAAGTGCATTGCCTTCGTCTTCTCCATACCAGAGAAGAATGGTAAAACAGCTTATGCAGTCATAAGATGGAAGGCAAAGGAGGAACTTAACTGGCTTTCTGAATCAAATTGTGTATATGCTCCAGGGTTATAAAGTATAACTGAGTTGCTGCAGGCATGTGCTTTATACCTAGGAAATGATCATTCTCCCAGGCCTAAGCAAAGAACAGATTTCTGTGAAGGAATGGAAATGTTTTCCCGGAAAATTCCCCAGCACAGCAACAACAATGATGCAATCATTTACTTTTCACATTCAGAACCACAGAACTTCAGTGCTTCCCTAAAGCAGGCCTCTGTGGCTCCCAGAAATAAAAATATATGTACAACCCTAAAATGGAGACTAAATGCAACTCAAAAAATGGAAGACGAGATGAACAGAGTAACATTTTTCTACTTTTCAAGCCAAAAATAATAGTACTCCATTCTGTTCAATTTACAGTCTACTTAAGTTCTGCTTTGGTACTTACTTTATCTGACCCAATACATTCATCCTCACTAAAGCGTCCACCTCAGACTCACTCTGGCCAGACTCCAGTCAAGATATTTTATAAGTTGAAAGTGTGATCGGCTCTTGATGACAGCACATATTTTCCCCCATCTGCACTAAATTCAAACCATTCTTCGCAGCCCTATTAGACATGAGCAAAGCTGCTTGTAGCCAGTAGATGTCCTTTGATTGTACTTTTAGAACAGCCCATGAATAAAATACAGTTGGATTACCCAAAGAAAGCTGGTAACTAAATATGACAGTCTGAATAATAGGGAGAATTCTAACATTTTATCTGGAGAAAGTTCTCCCCTGATGCCATTGGAAGCTGTGTTATTTTCAGAGTCATGATTTCAAATACTCCAAAGGAGTCACTTTAGGTGTCAAAAGATACTAGAAAACAACACAAAAGCAGAGTAACACTCCCAGTGAAGAAGCAAGCATGAGTGTGCATGAGGGCACACACACACCATGCAAGACCAAGAAAAGAGGCTTTGAGAAAGATAAGCCAACTTCATAGTCTCCTACTGTACAATCCTCTCTCCCTAAATCCTAGCCTGTTCTCTAAAGCCTCTCTTCTCCACTGCTATCTTTAGATATTTAATTAATTTGCACTCACATCCCCAGAACGCTTGGTTCCTTAACTTGCATCTCAGCCTGGCCTTAGAGAATCAAATACATATTCACACTCTAAGAAGCTGAAGATCTTACCATATTTAACAAGAAGCATCTCTGACAGTAATTGGAATTTTGTGTGAAGGTAAATAAATGGTAAGATCATAAGAACATACTCCAGTGGCCATATGCATCCTGGAAATGATAACATCAGAGAACAAATTTAACATAAGGCCTCAGTGGGAATGAATTTTCTATAAACAAACAATGTGAAGAAAGCTTCACTTTTGTCGTGTGTTATTCCCATTGAAGAAAAGATGAATATTCTGTTTCATATGTTTGTTACCAGAAGCTGCTGCTTCATTTATTTAATAGGAGGATTTTTACTTCCCCACTGGATAAACCAAGTTATCATCATATCTTGGCCAGCAATGGACAAAAAATCTTACCCAGCAGTGCCTTTTAAAGCAAATTGTTTAAATTGTTAAATGTGCTGTGATGTTAATACTTTAAGTGAGTTGGCTTAAAGGTAGCATATCTTTTTCATGTACCCACACTGAAGCAATGCACCATCTCTAAGACTAGGAAGCTTTCTCCAGGACAGACTTTCACAACCTCATCACTAGTGACAGGTGGGAAGGGTCATTTTCTGTTGTGGGGACTGTGTGTGATAGGAAGAATAATAACCTCACAAAGATGTTCACAACCATATCATTGGATCTATGACTATGTTACATTACATGACAGAAGGAAATTCGAGTTTACAGATAAAATTATGTTCGCTAATCAGCAGATCTTAAAATAAGGACATTATCTTGGTAGTCTCAATGTAATAACAGGGGCCTTTAAAAGTGAAAGAGGCAAACAACTGGCCAGAGAGATGTGATGATGAAAGAAAGAGAGATTCAAAACATAAAAGGTTCTTGAACCACCACTGCTGGTTCTGATTATGGGGACGGAGCCACAAGCCAAGGAATGCAGGCAGCCTCTAGATTACAGGGGTGTCAAACTCATTTTCACCAGGGGCCACATCAGCCTTGAGGTTGCCTTCAAAAGGCCAAATGTAATTTTAGGACTGTATAACGTAACTACTCCTTAACAATTAAGCAAGCTGGGACAAGGTGCCAGGTCAGATAAAACAAGGTGGAAGGTTGGATTTGGCCCACGGGCCTTGTGTTTGCCACCTGTACCCTAGAAGCTGGAAAAGGCAAGGGAAGGGATTATCACTGAGAGCACCCAGAAAGGAACAGTGCTGCTAACACCCTGAATTTAGACCCGTGAGCATGTCAGATTTCTAATCTACAGAACTAAGATTACTACCTGGTTATTTAAGTCACTAAATTTGTGGTAATTTGTTATGGCAGCAACTGTTACGACAGTCCTTGAATTAAAAAAGTAAATACAGAGGCCATTCTATATAATGTAGGACATTTAACAGTATCCATGGCTTCTACTTTGTAGATGCCAATAGGAGCCTCCCACAAGTTAGACAATCAAAACTGTCCCCAGATATTGCCAAATGTACCCTGTGGAGCCAAAATCACTCCTGGTTGAGAATCACTACCATACCACTACCAGACCTATTTATTTTAACAATAATATTTTCCTCTCACTATTAGGGCATAAATACATACTTAATCTAAAACTTTTGAGTCAAGTCATTTTAATATGCCAGCATACTGCAATAAGTTTAATTTATTTTGAAAAAATTTTAATAAAACAAAAAATATACCATCACTCACTTTTATACAGGAAAAAAAGTGAACCTACTCTATAGGAAACAAATGAGAAGGTATAAAAGATAAGAGTTAATGTCAGATCCATGCAGGGAGTTGACCCATGGCCCATTACCAATAATGCTTAAATCAATAGCAATAGTAATAACAATGAAAATAACTAAGGGCTTTATATCTATTACTTCATTCAATCCTTAAAACTATGTGAGCCGTCACTTAGGAGTATTGGGACATTCCTGCCATCATCTAAGAGTTACTATAGCTGACACTTCAGAGGTGGAGCTGAGGTGAACTTTCATTCAGGGTCAGGAGAGACGGAGAGAGTAAAGGCATTCGGGAATGGAGGTCTACCCAGAAGACTGGTGTTCTGCGAATGCCTGAAAGTTGACTGGAAGGTGATACAGCCTGCACAGCAATATCAGAAACCAGTGCTTTGTCTCAGTCCATGCCAATCCTAAGACTCCCATTTAACGGCACAAATCTTCGGAAATTGTTGAAATAAGAATTAAATGTTAAAACTCATGGTGATTCCTTAGAGTTAAAGCTATTTCCCTCCTACTCAGTAACTGGCTAATAATTTCTGACTACAATCCCAGAAGCTTTAAAATTTCTATGTCATGGGGAAATGTGAGAAGAACACCTAGAGAAGCTCTCCATACCCATCTGTTCCCTGACACTGGACAGCCAGCCCTTACCTTCCTTTGGCTTTTCACTGTCATTCTCTTAACATTGAACAAGTGATTTACCTCAGACCCAGCATGAAATCTTGTCTACAGTCCCACTTGCTCTCAAGACTTCCCAAATGACAGAGCAGCCATCACCATCCCTAGGCAACATCTTGGGTGGCCAAGCGGCCATGCTTATATTAGGACCAATTCTGTCTTCCATTCTCTTACAGCATACTATCTCCTAGAACCACCTCACTAAATCATTAGTCACTGGACAAATGGAAACTTCTACATCTGGCTGACTCTGACTTGTAAAACTGACTGGTTAGATACTAGTGTTTTTTTTTGTTTGTTTGTTTTGTTTTGTATTTTTATTCATCGGGGATTCAGGAAGAGACTTGCACAGATACACTGAGGAAGGTTGTGGGACAAAACAACCCTAAAGACCACCAGCAATCCTTTCCCGCAGTGGATGAAAACTGTATCACATCCATATTATTCACGAAGAACCATTCTGCTAACATGGAGTTTTTTCTTTTCCAGCTCTGCAATAACTGCCTCACTTTACTATCACATTAAATGTAAGAAATCAATGCTAGGCCCTTTGCCTTTGCAGAGTCCAATGTCAGGAATATTTCTTGCTTTACCTGAATTCCCCTTTCCTCTGCATTTTAGTATTTTTATCTTACTTCAGGAGGTAATCAGCCTCAGGGTAAGGAGATAGAAATGCAACATTGCATCAGAAAATACCATTCAGATTATACTATATTGATATCATGCCAACAGCACCTCCAAAAATGGACAGTATTTATTTAAATTGGTTGTATGATGAAGCTGTTTATTACCTTAGCCTGAGCTAACAAAATAAAGGCCAAACCATTTCTAACATCCAGTTAGTAATTCAGGAGAACAAAATGCAATTTAAATCTAAACAAAAGAACCTAAATTGCCACTGGGATGCTAGGCCCCACAAGAAAGACCTTCAATGGCTGGAAAGCCTGCATGCCATGCAGTCTGGCTGCTCCTTCGGCAGGACCAGGAGCAATTGGTCAAGTATGTTCTGCTTTAGGCATCAAGGTGGCAGAAAGGAAACACAAAGCAAGTGAGACATCAAACCTCACTATGAAGCAGAACACTATCAAATTAGGCTTCTCAGTAGTTCCACCTTTGGATCTTTTCAAGATGGGCTAACAAGGCCCTAAGTGAATCCTATAGGGTTACTTGTTGTAGTTCACTGGGGCTCAAAGGAAGGGAAAAGAGCTTGAGGCAAGTTTTCTCTCCCCATTTTAAAGGAAAAGACCCAAACCAGTGCTAAGGATGTTGATTATTTTCATTCCTGAAAAAAAAAGTAGGACAAATTCAAAAGTTGGATCCATTGTTTAGGAGAAATTTATTCAATAAACATTTATTTAGTACTGCCTATGTAAAAATGATAGGCTCTGGAAAAATGTCATATGTAAGACATGGTTCCTATTTTAAAGAATCTAGACATTTACACAAGTAACTATTACATGTCTGCTATAGGAAGCTACAACCTAGTGCTTCCATGCCACCCGCTATGATGGAGGGATCAGGGAAGGTCTGAGGAAAGTCATATTGAGCTGAGCCTTTCAGTTTGACAATGATTATAACAGATGGAAAGGACATGGGAGGGCACTCCCAGCTGGGGGCACAGCTGAGAGCAAAGGCTCCACAGCATAAGCATACAAAGCACATCTGGGGAGTACACAGTGCTCCCTAGACCAGGAGCAAAATGCTGAAATGGAAAATGATGTTCCCTGATGCATATTTCAAACAACTAGCTAAAACTAATCACCAGCACATAGTGTTGGGTGTGCCCAACATATTCAAAAGTGACCCCCAATGAATCACACCCGTGTATAATCCTCTCTACTTGAGTTTGGGTGCAAATTGTGACTTGCGTCTAACCAATAAACTATGTCACAAGTGACAGAATGTCACTCCCTTGATTAGGTCATATTATGTCATATACTCCCATGTTACTCACATGATATTATGTTGTACTTATTAGATGTCATCTTCACACACAGGAGAGAGGGGCTCCTTGATGGCTTTGAAGAAGTAAACTGCTATAATATGAGAAGGTCACATAGTGGGCAACCTTTAAGTGCTGAGCAGCATCCTCCAGCTAACAGCCAGCAAGAAAAATGGAAGATGAATTCTCCCAATAATCAGAGAGAGCATGTAAATAGATCATTCCCCAATCAAGCCTCAGATTAGACCACAGTTCCCACCAACACCTGAATTTGTTATGCAGCATAGAAAACTAAAACACTGAATAAATAAATATTGAAAAGAATTGGAACATCAAATGGAGTAAAAACAGTCTCTTCAACAAATGGTGTTGGGAGAACTGGGCAGCAACATGCAAAAAGATAAAACTAGACCACCAACTTACACCATACACCAAAATAAACTCAAGATGGATAAAGGATTTAAATATAAGCAGTGCCACCATAAAGGTCCTGGAGAAAAATATAGGCAGTAAACTTTTGGATATCCTACGCAAAAATATGTTTACTGATACTTCACCAAGGGCAAAGGAAATCAAAGAACAAATCAACAAACGGGATTATATCAAATTGAAAAGTTTCTGTTCAGCTAAAGAAAATATCAGCAAAATTCAAAGGGAACCAACTGTATGGGAAAACATAATTGCCAATGATATCTCAGACAAAGGTCTGATCTCCAAAATATATAAAGAACTAATGCGACTCAACACCAGGGAGACAGACAGCCCAATTAAAAAATGGGCAAAGGACCTGAACAGACAACTCACTGAGGAAGATATACAAAGGGCCCAGAGGCATATGAAAGAATGCTCAACATCACTAGTCATCAGAGAGATGAAAATTAAAACCACAATAAGATACCACCTCACACCTGTCAGAATGGCAATCATCAGCAAATCAACAAACAACAAGTGTTGGCGAGGATGCGGGGCAAAGGGAACCCTCATACACTGTTGGTGGGAATGTAGGCTGGTGCAGCCACTGTGGAAAACAGTATGGGGTTTCCTTAAAAAACTAAAAATGGAACTGCCTTTTGA
>PVIW01010932.1:0-30657 GCA_004026585.1 Noctilio leporinus | reverse complement strand
AGATGATTGGATCAAAAAACTTTGGTACATTTACACAGTGAAATTCTATATAGCAGAAAGAAGGAACTCGTACCCTTTGCAACAACATGGATGGAACTGGAGAGTATTATGCTTAGTGAAATAAGCCAGTCAGTGAAGGACAAATATTATATGATCTCACCCATTACAGGACAATAAGGAGCAAAACTAACAACAATCAAAACAGAACCAAATATATGAATACAATGAATAGGCCTTCAGTGGTCAAGGGGAAAGGGGTTGGGGGAGGGGGGAGGCAGAGGCAAGAAAGGGGAGCAGCTTAGACAAGAACCTAGTATAAAGGAACCATGGACATGGACAATAGATGGGATTGACTTTGAGGGGAATGGGTGGGTGGGGAGGGGGACAGAGGGGAGCAAAAAGGGGATGGGTGTAATACAACAACAATAAAATTTTAAAAAATAAAATAAAATAAATTTAAAAAATTAAAAAAAAAGAAAAGAAAAGAATTGACTTCAAGGCCAGAAAACGGAGGTCCCTGAATATCATGCTAGAGGAATTGAATGACTTTGTGGAAGAGTAATTAGTCATTATAGCCCAATACTCCATTTTGTTTTTGAAAATTACAGACACCTTATTAAACGAACTAAAATATGCAGAGAGTTCAGCACAGTGCCCAAAGTGCAATAAATGTCATAAGTATTAACTATTATTATCATTGCTGCAATTATCATTTCTTATCATGAAGAAATTTTTAGAGAAAAAACACCTTAAAAAACACTATTTTTCATAGGTTGCAAGCTTTTGGGAGCTTTGAGAACCTGGGGAAAAAATAACACACTAATAATCAAGAAAAATGCACATATTTGGCCCAAATTAAAGAACAGAACAAAACCCCAGAAAAAGAACTAAATGAAATAGCAATAGCCAACCTATCAGATGTAGAGTTCAAAACACTGGAGATCAGGATGTTTAGAGAAATGATTGTGTACAGCATGAATTAAAGATTTGAAGGTTATACAAAGTAAAATACAGAAAAATATATAAGGAATCAACAGTGATGGGAAGGAAGCCAAGATTCAAATCAATGATTTGGAACATAAGGAATAAATAAATGTTCACTCAGAACAGAAAGAAGAAACAAGAATTAATAAAAACAAGGAGAGGATTAGGAACCTCTGGGACAACTTTAAACACACAACATCTAAATCATAAGGGTGCCAGAAGGAGAAGAGGAAAAGCAAGAAACTAAAAACTTACTTGAAAAAAATAATAAAAGAAAATTTCCCTAATTTGGCAAAGGAAATAGACATACAAATCCAGGCAGCACAGAGTCCCAAACAAGCTAGACCCAAAGAGGACCACACCAAGACACATCATAATAAAAATGACAAAGGTTAAAGATAAAGAGAGAATCTTTAAAGCAGCAAGAGAAAAACAGAGTGTTACCTACAAAGGAGTTTCCATAAAACTATCAGCTGATTTCTCGAAAGAAACTTTGCAGGCAAGAAGGAACTGGCAAGAAGTATTCAAAGTGATGAAAAACAAGGACTCACAACCAATATTACTCTGTCCTGCAAAGCAATCATTTAGAATGGAAGGGCAGGCAAAATGCTTCTCAGACAAGGTAAAGCAAAAGGAATTCATCATTACCAAGCCATTATTACATGAAATGTTAACGGGACTTACCTAAGAGAAAGAAGATCAAAACTAAAAACATTAAAATGACAACAAACTCACAATTATCAACAGCTGAATCTAAAAAATAAAAACAAAAACAAACTAAGCAAACAACCAGAACAGGAATAGAATCATATGTATGGGAATCATTTGGAGGGTTATCAGCTGGGAGGGGGAAGGGGAAGAAAGGGGGAAATGTTGCAGGGATCAAGAAGCATAATTGGCCCTGGCTGGTGGCTCAATAGATAAGGTGCTGACCTGAGAACCCAAAGGTCACTGGTTTAATTCCCAGCCAGAGCACATAACCAGGTTGCAAGCCAGGTCTCCAGCCAGGTCCCCAGCTGGAGGCAGGTGAAAGGCAACCATTCATTGATGTCTCTCTCCCTCTCTGCCTCTCTCCCATCCTCTCTCTCTAAAAATAATAAAATCTTTAAAAAAAAAAAAGCATAATTGGTAGGAACAAAATAGACAGGGATGTTAAGAATAGCATAGGATGGGTGGGGAAGGAAACAGAGGGGAGTAAAAAGGGGATGGATGTAATACAAAAATAATAAAATTAAATTAAAAAAAAAAGCATAGGAAAGGGTGAAGCCAAAGAACTTACATACTTGATTCATGGACATGAATTAAGGGTGGGGGGATTGCTGGAGAGAAGAGGGGTACTGAGCAGAGGGTGGCAAAGAGGAAAAAAGTGGGACAACTGTAACTGCATAATCAAACAAATGTACTTAAAAAAAGAAAAATGCACATATTCACATAAACACAGCATTTTGCCTACAGTTTCAAGGGACACTCAGATAAAAGTCAATGTTCTGAAGAATATGGAGAATGTGGCACTCTAAGGCAAGTAGGAGATTCTCTGAAGACCCTAACAGCCAGTACTCTTAGGACCTCCAATTTTACCCTTAGCTCTGATGCCAAAGTTTTGCAACTATCTTCTTTGGCCTACTTTAAGTACTGGTCGAAACTGCCCGAAAAGGATGTTGTTCTAAGGTAGAGTATTCTTACTGCCAGCTCTTTTGAAAGATGGGCAATGTCCCATAATTTCAGATTGCCAAGTGAGGAGACCCACAGAACACTTAGCATTTAAAAGCTAGTCACAGAAAATTCTCCTTGGGCTACACATCTTATGCTATCCTGCAATCTAGGTGAATCCCCCTGAGCTTCATCCCTTTCATGAAGCATTAAGAATTGCTGTCTCCCAACTCTGGCTGGGAGAAAACTAGGAGATTGGTCCAATTTCATGAGAGTCCACCATCCCCTAGCACAAACAAAAGTTGCCCATCCTACTCTGAATGGCCCATACAATTAATCCAGGTATAAATGCAGGTTTCAGAAATTGCCTAAGAACTATGGGCTCTTAAGATTGTGTGGCATTCACAATTAAACTGGAATTTTAGCTTTTTGCCTGGGAAAAATATGTTCATGGACTTGGAAATGTAATATATAATGTGTGGTCCAATGCACAAAACATAAAGTGCATGGAATTGTAAAACGTGAATCTCGTACTTGCAACACGTTGCACTGAGCTGTTCTGAAATACATTATTTCATACATTAGTTCACGTGTGTGTGTTACATTCACACGATGAGTTGAAATTAATAATCAAATTTGCACATCATTTTTAATTAAATCCACATCTGTCCTGACCCCCAGCTGTTGGCCCAGTGTTTATGTGGAATACGTCTGGCAGCCCTCAGCATTCTCCACAGTCACCCATCCTCTCAGTCCCCAGATACACCTGCTTTCTGCAGCTGGTCACCCAACAGGTGCAGGGGAAAGCCTGGTTGATGGGCATTATAAACACCCCTGCCATTCAGCATCTGGGAGGTAAAAAAGAACCCAATTCTAACTTCAGTGTCCCTTCCTTCAGTAAAAGGGAAAAACACCCTGTGTGATCTAAGCATGCTGGAGCCTCCATTAGTCACTTTCCTACTCCAGGAAGAAATGCTTCAGGTCAATTGGGCATTAACAGCTGTGCTAATGTCTGTTATTAACAAAGGTCCCCGCAGGAAGCTGGGCCTTTGTCATTCTTGGTTTGTCTGAGATTCTAAGCCCACAGCCAGTGGCCTGGATGTTCCATCTCCATTTGTCCTAATGAGCAAGACACAAATCTCATGGTCTCTCACTTTGTAACCATTAACCACCTGGTTTTGATTGGAGAGCCTACAGACCAATGCTTCCCACAGTACTTCCAAATGAAAAACATGTGGAAGCAACACATACTGTGAGAATTACCATTTTGCAACTCCTTGTTGATAGAGTAGTAGGTATTTCAAAGCAAGAAAACTTCAGAATAATATTCAGGGTCCTTGTATTTTGTTTTGTTGTGTGTTGGTTCTTATTATCCCAAACCCTGAAGTTTGGAAAGGTTTCAGATTATTTTTCCTGGGATGATCTGAAAAATACCTCATCATATACTGAAAGCATCCATGCAATTAGCCCAGATATAAATACAAGCTCTAAAATTATGCTTTGTGGCACCACGTTAATGGGCTAATGCAATAAAGCCATAGGTTACAATAAGGAATTTAAAAACAATTAAAACCATAACACTAATGATAATCTCTTTCAAATGAAGCTCTGGATGAAAATAAGGCACTAAAAGTTCACTTATTCACTGAACAGTTTTGGTTCCACTTGCAGAAGTTCACAGAGGATACTAGTCATCTAAAGTGTAAGATGTGCCCTGGCTGGTATGACTCAGTGGATTGAGCACCAGCCTGCAAACCCAAGGGTCACTGTTTCAATTCCCAGCCAGGGCACATAATCAGGTTGCAAGCCACGTCTCCAGCCAGGTCTGTAGCTGGAGGCAGGTGAAAGGCAACCATACACTGATGTTTCCCTTCCTCTCTGCCTCCCTCCCTTCCCCCTCTCTAAAAATAATGAAATATTTTTTTCAATCAATAGACTCATTTTATTTTTATTTTTTTTTAATTTTATTGTTGTTGTATTACATCCATCCCCTTTTTGCTCCCCTGTCCCCCTCCCCACCCACCCATTCCCCCACAAAGTCAATCCCACCTGTTGTCCATGTCCATGTGAAATATTTTTTTAAATAATAAAATTTAAGATGTGCTAGAAATAAAACACACAAAAATGGCAATTTATCAACACTCTTATCTCCATGCCAATGGACCACTTCCCACATGTAGGTACGGCAGAGTTCAAGTACCACAAATTTTTTGTAGTTTTTTTTATACACATTCCAAGTCACTATGTACAGTCCAGGCAATAAGCTGGCCACCTGTGACACGCTGACCCTGGGTCAGGACCCCAGTCTATTGTTAGCTGCAGTGATGTCCCCAACTTTCTTGAAAGGGTTTCTGCATTACATTGCAATCCTTAAAGGACTCTACCTATCCCCAGGTAGCTCCTGATGCCCTGGATGAAGCTAGTCCCTTCATGACATGACTTCCACTTCAGCTTTTTTTTTTTTTTTTTTAATGAAGTTAAAGACCCCCTGGTCTTCTCCTTGCTTTCTCCCATTCAAAATTTCTAACATTGCTAAAAATAGAAGGATGTTGTCTCTGCACATAAACATACCTACTCACCAACAAAACATGTGAGGATTATGTCCAAAGAGCATGAGCTACAAGTTCTAGGATCTGTGTACTCTATTTCCAAAGGCAATATTCCCAAGGAGCAGGAAAATGAGTACTACATTCTTAGTGCCTATTGTTCATGTGGTATGTGCCCAGAGGATGGCTTTGGGTATAAAAGACCAAAAAAGACAACCACATTCATTGGCAAGTGAAAGCTCCATGTGGTTGTCCTTATACAAAATGGTTTATAATATCTTTTATAGATATTACCCAAATAAAACATTAATTCTTTGAGAAGCCATAAGGAGAAAATATTGGTCTCTTCTCCTGGTCTCTGTGCCCCAAGAGACTGACATATATATAAGTAAACATATGTTATACGTATATTATATATATATATATATATATTATACAAGGTGTATACAGAAAAAGTTCAGCCATGTTAATATGAGAATGGTTTGCATGACACTGATGTAACGTGGCAGCCAAGGAGAGTGGACTGGAATGTGCATTTGTGAATAATGACAACTTCACTGTACTAGTCAGTGGGGGTGGTAGATTGAGTATGTGTACTATGTGGCCATCACATTCAAAATTACTGAGTAGAACAACAAACCTGGGTCAAATTTTGCATTAAACTTGAACATTCCTTCTCAGAAACTATTCGGATGATTTAGAAGGCCACAGCTCTAGGCTTCATGACAACCTGCCTGCTATTGTATCATGTCTCAAGCAGAAGTGGGGTTTTTTTTTTTTGCAAAACATCAAATCACCCACGTACTCAGCCTTCCTATGGTCCAGATTTGGCGCTTTGCAACTTCTGGCTCTTCCCAAAACTAAAATCACGTTGGAAAGGGAAAAGATTTCAGACTGTCAATGAGATTCAGGGAAAGATGACAGGGCAGCTGATGACAACCAGGAGAACTGTATGAGGTCCCAAGGTCCCTACTTTGAAGGGGAATGAGGCATCATATTGTCCTAGGTACAAATATTTCTTGTATTTTGTATCTTCTTCAATAAATATCTTTTTCATATTACATGGCTGGATGCCTTCTGGACAGACCTTGTATATATTTATAAATATGTTATATATGTTTCATATACGCGTGTGTAATACCAGAAGATCCTCAGCGCTCTAGCTTTCAGAGGGTTATGGCCCATGAAACATACTAGGAAGTGTTTGCTCCCCCAACTCCCACCACTTTTCCTTAGGTGACTCTTGGGGTGACTTCAGCTCCCCTCAGGTGGCCCTCTCCATGCAGCTACCACTCTATCCTTCCATACTTCTTTTGCTTCTTAGACTTTCAGGTAGTGACCACTTCCTACTGTTACTTACCCAGAATACTGACCACACCACTTCCTGTCTGTTTCCTTTTAACTTTGCTTAAACTTTGTGGTTCTCTTTGCAAACTCTGAGTTTGAGTGTGCCATTTATTTCTTGCAAGAATCCTGCCCGACATAGTCAAAAATCATACCTAAAAACAAAGGGCTAACTCAGTAAATTCTAGATTTGGAAACCCTAAAAAATATTTATTTTTTAACAATAGTTTAGATACAGAACATCTGAGTACAGACATGCAAGTCACAGGAACCACTGCCCACTTGTACATTTCTTCAACAATATCCACTGAGTTCATGGGCCAGTGTTCTCAGAGGAAACAAGGATATCCTGACTCTTAGGGATAATCTACAAAGTGTCTTCAGTGATTTCCCTATAGCAAATGTTATGCATGGAGGGAAGGGATGGCATTGTGCAATTGTTCAATGTAACGTAAAAGGTAATTCATCAAATTAACTTGTACTATGGAAAACAGTAGACAAGAGAAGTTGGCAGTAGTATCACATATTCTATCTATTGCTCTCAAATTTGGTTATAAATTAGAATCACCTACAAGCTTTTTAAAACTACTACCTTCACCCTCAAAAAGTGTAGTTTTTGGAGCACTTTGATGATTTGTATTCATTGTGTCTGGGGCAGAGCAATTCTGTCAGTCATTGAACCACACTTTGAGTAGCAAGGAATATACACCATAAGTTACGTACTCAATTTACTATTGTTGAACATTTAAGTTCTTTTTAATATTTTACTATTATAAGTAACGATGCTATGAACATCTTTGGACATACGTATTAGTACAAGCCTCTGAATAATTTACTTTATAATAGATTTATAAAAGGGAAATTACTGAGTACAAAAGGATGTAAACTCCTTTTAAGTTCCTAATACACATTGCTAAATTGATTTCTATAATGCTTATGCCAATTTACATTCCAAACAGCAATGTCTGCAACTGTATCTCACTGTATCCTTATCAACATTGAAGAATATCTTTATTTTTGACAGGTTGATAAGCAGAAATAGTATCTCATTTCAATTTTCATTTCTTTATTAGTGAAGCTGAACTTTTTATGTGTTATTAGCCATTTACATTTCTGCTCCTATAAATGGTCTATGGCCTCTGCTGGACCAGCCTTAAATTACTCTCTTGTCAAATGTTTCAACTTAGTCTGTCATTGATTTTTTCCCCCTTTTTATGAGATTGCATATCCAATTTTGTAATTGAAGTAGTAGGAAAAAATAAAAGCTCCTTTAAAGAAATTCAGTTTATTGCTAAGTTGTGAAAACATATTCCTATACTGACTTCAAGGAAGTGCCTTCTCTGATACTGCAGACAGAGAGAGTTCTATATAAAATTGACACTGCATACATACTTTTTCTTTGCTATAACATTTGTATGTTTCAGCTTATAGCAGGGAAAAGCAAATTCTGTGTTCCATTCCTTAAGGGATGGTTTGCTTGGTAACTTTTAAATTTTAAAGAAAACAAAAGGAAAAGATAGAAAATAAAATTCTCATCCACGTTTCTCCAGACCAGAGTAAAAAACTATAGTGCACAAAACCATGGTGACATCATAGTCAAACACTGACACCAGTATACATAATTAGGAAACGCTGCAGTCAAGAACTAGTTCAAAATTCAGTAAGGATTGCACACTGTGAATGTAGAAAAATATATTTTCAACATGATAAAACTGAGCTATTTAAATTTTAGTTAACAAATGTGAATTGTGAACACTGAACTCAATACTGCCCAATATTAAAAGTTAAATCAACACAAATTAAGTACTTACTATATTTGCTTTATAAAATTACAGTATATACACAATATTTTCAGAATATCCCAAAAAACTGATGACTTGATACTTGCCATTGGCTAAATTAGAATCACACTACCCAAACTCATAATTTTTAAGATAACTTTTTATTTTGTTTTTATTTTTTATTGATTATGCTGTTACATTTGTCCCAATTTCTTTTCCCTTTGCTCCCCTTTGCCCAGTACCACCCTCCCTCCAGTAATCCCACCCCCCTTAGTTTATGTCTGTGGGTCTTGCATGTGTTTTCTCATCTCCTACCATCAATGTGTTCCCAAACTATGGTGCGCAAAACACCTATAACAGGTCCACTGGGCTGCATCTTTAAAATGAAGCTTCTTAGGACCTATAGTATTTCTAATGAATCAGAACTTTTGGTGATGAAACCTGTGAACCTTCATATTGAACAAGCTTCCTGAGTAATTCCAATGTACGTTAAAGTCTGTGGACAACTGACCTACAGTCTACATTTCAAAATATTGTAAAATAAAGAAAAACCCTTCTGGAAGTGTGGGGTATTCACACTTACCACATATCAGAAGCACATGAAAAGCATCTTTAAAATAAAAACTATGTCACAAACCCCAGATGGTGCAAATCAGGATCTCTTGGGCATTAGACCAGGCAATATGTATTTTTAGCACCAATTCTTCTATCTCTTAAGCAGCAATAGACCACACCCTGATCAGCTGGTGAATATTTGGAATTACTGGTATAAGTCTCTGTCTAGTTCATATGGTCAAGCTTATGCAAATTTTATGTTAATATCAGTAAATCAGAATTTGTGGTGGCATAATTTTACAGAAAAAGAAGGTATAAGATGCTGTACCTTGCTCTTGAGATGTTTATTTTCTTATATGAAAGAAAATATTTACTCAGCCCAAAACTTTGAGAAAGAAATAATAAGCACTCCAGGAAGACATTTGGTGTCACTGATACAACCCTAAATAATAACCAACTCAAGTTATCTGACTGAGTCTCTGGATCCCAAGGAAAAAAATCTGTTCATAATTAAATCTCTAAATATATGTGACAACATTTTTTAAATTTTCATGATTTCTATTCTTCAAATTTTCTCTCATGCAAGAGCTACTCTTTGTTTAAATTTTTTTTAATTATTTTTTAAAGATTTTATTTTATTATTTTTAGAAAGAAGGGAAGGGAGAAGGGCAGAGAGGGAGAAAGACATCAATATATGGTTGCTTTTCACCTACCTCACATGAGCTACTCTTAAATTCCTATTATGATCTGCTCTTAAGTCCCCATTTAACAACTCAACAGGATATTCATATGATAACAAAGAAAAAGTGTAAATCTTGGCAGTGAGGTTCCAGTACGACTTATAAATTGGCCCACAAAATGAAAGCACAGTGCCACTTTTAAGAAGTCAGTAGCCCAGCTGGCAGAAAGTACCAAGGAGTCAGGATTAATATTTTTAAAATATCTAAACAACTAATTAAAACATTTACAAAGGAATCTTGCTTCATAATCTATCAGTGGAACTTCAGATTTCTCTGAAAATATCCCAAATATACCATATTCTAAAAGTATTTATTGAAAAGTATCCTGTAGAGAAAATCCAGACCCAAAAAATAACAGGTAAAATAAGACTCAATGTGGCCATAAGAGAGCAGCAGGACCTGGGCAGGGATGGCTGCATCCAGTCCCCAAACACAGGGTCCTGTACATTGGCTGCAGGATAAAAGTCAATAGAGTTGAAAGGCATGTACCCTAAGAACCAGAAGTCTGGACCCATTATAGCAAGTCATCTTTTGTGTTTCATCAAGGAGCACAACAAAGGAAGCCTAGCTCAGGAGGAAAGGCATGAGGTCCTCTAAATATTGGGAGAAGAGGCCTTTCTTCTTTCAAAATGAGCCCAAGAGTAAAGCTTCATTCAACACCATTTTGTTATAATGTCGAGATGCCATAGAAACTTTAACTTTTTTTTTCTCTTATTTTTTCAATTTAATTTTATTGTTGTTGTATTACATCCATCCCCTAAAACTCCCCTCTGTCCCCTACCCACCCAAACACTCCCCCGCCAAAGTCAGTCCCACTTCTTGTCCACATCCATGGTTCTTCCATACCAGGTTCTTGACTATACTGCTTTCCTTCTTTGCCTCTTCCTCCCCCGTCCCCCTGCCCCCATCCCCCTGCCCACTAAAGGTCTATTCACTGTATTCATGTATCTAGTTCTCTTTTGCTTGTTGATTGTTTTGTTCATTATTGTCCTGTAATGGGTGAGATCATATGGTCTTTGTCTTTCATTGACTGGTTTATTTTACTTAGCATAATACTTTCTAGTTCCATCCATGTTGTTGCAAAGGGTAGGAGTTTCTTCTTTCTTCCTGCTGTGTAGTATTCCATTGTGTAAACGTACTAAAGTTTTTTGATCCAATCATCCACTGATGGGCATTTAGGCTGTTTTCAGCACTTAGCTATTGTAAATAATGCTGCTATGAACATAGGGGTACATAGGTTCTTATGAATTGGTATTTCAGGGTTCTTGAGAAAGAAGAACAAGGTAGGAGGAATCATAATACTGGGCATCAAACTATACTTCAAGGCTACTGTAATCAAAACAGTCTGGTGCTAGCATAAGAATAAATATATAGATCAATGAAACAGAATAGAGAGCCCAGAAATAAACTCAGGACTCTACAGTCAATTAATATTCAACAAAGGGGGAAGGATAATTATTTTTTTTAAGATGCTGTGAAATTAGGGATAGATTTAACTGTTGAAGGCTGAAAATACTGTAAAAATCTGGAAAACAATATTTACATCTTTGTTAAGCTTTAAAGAACCCAAATGAGGAAAACAGAGATATTTTGCAGGTTTGGTTTACACAAGAAAGATAACTCGGAACTTTAATTAGCAGACTTATACTCAGAGGAAAGGCCCAAGTGCTGCATGAAAAAAAAAAAAAAGAAGAACTTTACTTGGTGTGCAAAGAATAAAATAAAAATTGACCATGATCCCTTTATCAAAAGTTGACCACTAGTAACATTTGTATGTATATCTTTATTACTTATTTTTAAATAAATTTAAATACAAGTATTTAAAAAGCACATATACCTATGTGTGCACATATAGATATAGACTTATATTTAGGGGGTTATTGTTTAAAATGTTGATTTATAATGCATTTTTCTTCATTAATAAATTATGACTATCTCCTGACGCCAATAAATATCTACAATACCTTTTTAATAGCCTTGTAACACTCCATTTTATGAACAGACTGTAATTCAGTTAATCCTCTTTTGTTAGACTTTTAAGTTGATTCCCATTTTTATCTGTTACAAACATTACTATCATCATTGTACACAGCCTCTACTATTTCCTCAGGTTATATTCTGGTGGCTGTAACTTGATAGGAGCTCCTAATTCAGCTCTTTCAAGTTTTTAAAAATTTCAATAAGGCTACAGGATGGATTGTGGGGCAGATCAAAGAAACTCTGTGCAATCAGAAGCAGATCCTTAACTTTTTTTAAATTACCTATAAAATGGAACATAAGCTCTTTTTTGCAAGTACTTTGAGTTCTTGAACTAGATCTTTCTTAGGTGTGCATCTATAAATTTGGAGGATGGAAGCAAAAATGCAATATGCAAACTAAGTACCATCCCTATTCTGATTTCCTAACGTTTCCTGAGTTCCCTCCCATAGGGTGCTGATGGCATTTCCATTGTATGAGTGCTTTGTGGATTTGTCCTCAAGAAACTTAAGATGAGTCTGCATGCTCATAATTTAAGGAAACATTTGTTATTTTCTTGGCTGCACACCATTTCAACCCCTTTCCTATGCCTCACTAATTCCTCATTTTATTTCTCCAGATACTCAGCCAGCCAGCTAGCCAGAGAGCTGAGGTGTGGCAGCACCTCCGCATGGCCAGAGAGACGCACCTGCCTGGGTCTGCACCCACTGCCAGACAGGATTCTTGGCGGCAACCAGTGGTGGTGTCAGCGGTGTTCTCAACAGATGGTTCCACGATGTGACTCTTCCTGTGATTCTGATGACAGAACCTTTGCTGCTTGCAACTCAGAAGCCTGACTGAAATAGTAATACCAAAGATGATACATAGACTATCAGTGCCATAATTGTGTAATGTGAAGGTCTCAGAGAGAGACAGGCCATTTGCTAAAACCCAAAATCATATTTCTTAATATTCTATTTTGTATGACTATGAAGAGAGAACCAATATGAGAATTTAATGTATGAGCAATATGGTTAATCAAAGTGGGTTTTTTGCTTGGTGCACTTATCAGTGCATTTATTAAATAAATAAGTTATTTCCGATACCAATAGCCTGGCCATACCACTGGGAACAGGTAGAGGGCGGGGACAGGAGGGGCTGCTGAAAGAGATCTGGACCCTCCCAGGGCCTGCAGGTGACGCCTCTATGCCCGGAAAACTGAGCTGGTGCCTTGCAAAGGCTCTGCCACTGGTGTGGAGCAATCTGCCCTCAGGCAACATGGTAGCTAGAAGTATTGCACTGAGCACTCACAAAGCTAGCAAGATAACTGGATAGGGGGGAAAAGCCCACCTATGCCGTTCTAGAACCTGACTGGGGGTGGGACCAGGGGAAGGCAGACACTTGCACCATAGAAGTCAGAATGGTGGCAGAGGTAGATGTGGGACCAAAGATGCCTGTCAGTTTAGCCTGGGGAAAAGAAGGGGTTGGTGGGGGGATGGGTGCTCCCAGAGTGCGGGAAATGTGGCAAGTTTATTAGGCATTCTGAGAAAGCCCATCCCACATCTAACACTAACAACCCAGGAAAACAAAGCTGGCTTGCCCACGGCTGCTGCGCGTGGACACCGCACTGGCCTGCCCTCTCCATGGTCCCCTGGCTCCACGGCCTCAGGAGGCAGTCCCGCTCTTGCTGACCTAGTGAGTGAGGCATCTGCTGGCTCCTTCACTGGCGCCACTGCCCAGGAGCACAGGACCTTGTTGGTAGAAGCTGCTTGGCCAGCAGCAGCAGCAGCGCCATACACAGCCTTCAGGAGGGAGCCAACGCTGCACAGCAGCCCACTCAGCTGCCTCAGGCTCCAAAGGACAGGATTTAATTTGAGCAGAAATTCTGGGCACTGCCTTTAGCTTTCGTCTTGCTGGGGACGGCTGAGTTTTGTCTGTATTTTGCAGAAGAGATGAGCCTAATGAGCCTGAAGACAGAAATCCCCCATCTTCCCAGATCACTGAACATTTGAATAAAAACGCCTTTCCTTTCTCATCAGCTTCTGCCTCTAGAATTTGCCTTTTGATGGTGGCAAGCAGCTGACCCCACTTTGGTTCAGTAACATTTCCTCTGTAAGAGTCTGGTCTTGTCAGGTATACAAATGAAGTAAATCCTTGATGCACACTGTCCAGGGGTTGGCAAACTTTTTCTGTAAAGGGCCATGTGATAAATATTTTAGGTTCTGTGGGCCACAAATAATCTATTACTTCTGCTTTCTTTTTAACAATCCTTTAAAAATCATTGGAGGTGTCACATTTCCTGATGTTAAAACTTATTACAGAGCTACAATGATCAAAACAGTGAGGTACTGGTATAAAGACAGATATACAAACCAAACCAATGGAATAGAACAGAGAACCTGGTATATATTTAAATTATTTTGAACAGACATGCTGAGACAATTCAGTGAGAAAATATTGCTGGGAATACCAAATAGCCGCATGCAAAAGAATGAAGCTGGTCTCTTGTCTTATGCCATATAAAAAAACTAACTATGGCCCTGACTAATGGCGCAGTGGATAAGGCACCAGCCTACGAACCAAAACATCACTTCCCAGCCAAGGCACATAACCAAGTTGCAAGCCAGGTCTCTAGCCAGGTCTGTAGCTGGATGCAGGTGAAAGGCAACCATACATTGATGTTTCTCTCCCTCTCTGCCTCTCTCCCTTTCTGCCCCGCTCTCTAAAAATAATAAAATCTTTCAAAAAACTTAACTCAAAATGGATTAAAGACCTAGAGCTAAAACTATAACATTCTTAGAATAAAAGATAGGGGAGGGGGAAAGTTTCATGACATTGGATTTGACAATTATTTCTTGAATATGATACCAAAAGCACAGGCAAAAAGAAAAATAAATGAATAAACTGGGCTAATCAAAATTAAAAACACATGTATTAAAGAGCACACTCGCCCTGGGCGCTGCACCCACACTTCGCTGCGCCGCAGGGTTCTGCACCAGCCCTTCCGAGGTGATCCAGAGCAGAGATGGCCATCCTGTCCAAGGAGTACTGGTTCGTGGTTCTGACCGGGGCCGCCAGCTTCATCATGGTCACCCATCTAGCCATCAATGTGGCCAAGGCCCACAAGAAGTACAAGGTGGAGTACCCCACCATGTATAGCACAGACTCAGAGAATGGATACCTCTTCAACTGCATCCAGCGAGCACACCAGAACACGTTGGAAGTGTACCCTCCCTTCTTATTCTTCCTGGCTGTATCGGGCGTGTACCACCCGCAAACAGCCTCTGGCCTGGGCATGGCCTGGATCGTGGGGCGGGTTACCTATGCCTACGGCTACTACACCAGCGAACCCGGCAAGCGGAGCAGGGGTGCACTGGGCTCCATTGCCCTCCTTGGCTTGATGGGCACCACCATGGACTCTGCCTTCCAGCACCTCGGCTGGGTTAAGTCGGGCTTGGGCAGAGGGTCCAAATGCTGCCACTAAAGAAGTCCCGGGGGGTTAAAAATGTGCATTCATTCTGAGTGACTGACTTTTATTTCCAGTTCCTTTTTTTTTTTTTTCTAAAGATAATAAAACTTCTCTGGCATCAGCCTCATAAAAAAAAGAAGAAGAAGAAGAAGAAGAAGAAGAAGAGCACACTCAACAGAGTGGAAAACAGTAATCCATAGAATGGAAAAAAGTATTTGCAAATCATATGTCTGATAAAGATTAATATATAAAAACTCCTACAACTCAACAACAACAACAACAAAAACCACCCTATTTAAAACTGGGCAAAGAACATGAACAGACCTTAGCAAAACTTTTAAAAAAAGAGGCAGCAAATGTAAAATCAAATAAAGAGACCTCACAACCAATACCACAAAAAATACAAAGGATCATAAAAGAATACTATGAATATTACATATCAACAAATAGGATTGCCTAAAAGATACAAATAAATTCCTAGACACACTGCACAACCTGACAAGACTGAATCATGAAGAAACAGAAAAATCAGAAAAGGCCAATGAATAAGGAGAATAATCAGTAATCAAAAAGTTCTCATCAGAAAATCCCAGGACCAAGGGGTTTCACTGGCAAATTCTACCATTTAGAGAAGAATCAATGTCATTCTTTCTCAAATTCTTCTCTCCAAAAAAACTTAAAAGGAGCAAACACTCCCAAACTCATTTCATGAAGCCTGCATTATCCCTGATACCAAAGCCAGGTAAGGTCCCTATAAGAAAACCATAACAAGATATTATCTTATATATATTAGGATGTCATCAAAAAAACAAGAGAAAATAAATATTGGCAAGTATATGGGGGGAAAAAAAGGAGCCTTGTGCACTGTTGGTGGGAATGTAAACTGGTCTAGCTACTATAGAAAACAGTATGGAGGTTCCTCAAAAAATTAAAAATAGGGCTATGATATGATCCAGCAATCCTACTTCTGGGTAAATAGACATTGAAGAGTGTCTGCATTCCTATTATTTACAATAGCCAAGAGATAAAAATAACCTACATTGTCAATCAATGAATGTTTGTCAATTAGTGAATGAATAAATGTGATACACATAAATAAACAAATAAAATACTATTCAGCCATGAGATGAAACGAATTCTGCCATTTGCAACATGGATGAAACTTAACAATATTGTGCTAAGTAAAATAAATCAGACAGAAAAACACAAATACTATCTAATACTAATATGTGAGATATAAAAAATCATACTCATAAAAACAGAAACTAGAATGGCAGTTACTGGAAATGGGAGTTTGGGAGAAGTGAGGAAATGTGTGTCAAAGTAAAAAAATCTTTCAGGTAAAAGATGAATGAGTTCTGGTGGTCTAATGCGCAATATAATTAATACTGTTGTTATGTATTTGGAAGTTGCTAAGAGAGATTTTAAATGTTCTCACTACAAAACAGAAAAAGAAATAGATGGTAATTATGAAACATGATGTTGATGTGATCTAAAACTATGGTGGTAATCATTTTGTAATATATAATACATATGTTAAACTTATAAACTGGTAATATTATATGTCAATTATCTCAAAGTTTGAAAAAATTAAAAAAGCAAGTTCTCAGAAAGATATTTGTATACCTAAGTTTTTATCAGTATTATTCATAACAGTCAAAAGGCAGCAATGCAAAGTGTCAAACAGATGAATATATAATAGAATATTTTCAGCCTTACAAAAAGAGGAAATTCTGATACACAATGTAATATTAATGAAGCTTGAAGGCATTATGCTAAGTGAAGTAAGCCAGTCACAAAAGACAAAGGAGGTGGAATAGGGTTGCCAAGGGCTAGTGGAGAAGGAGTAGGGATTTACTATTTAATGAGTACAGGATTTCAGTGACAAGAGTTCTGGAGACAGATGGTGGTGATGGTTGCACAACAATGTGGATGCCACTGAACTGTACACTTAAAAATGGCTGAGAGTAAATTTTATGTTGTGTATGTATGTATTTATATATGAACTTATATATTTGTAAATCTATGTACATATTGTAAATATATCAGTATAAACTCTTAGTTCCAAGACCAAGCAAAAACAGACCTCAGACTTGATTTAGCCTACAGGCTGCAAATAGCTGACCATGGATCTAGTCCAGTGATCTCCAAGTAGCCCTAGAAAGGGCTGTACCTATGGAGCTGCTGGCAGCTCTTCTGAAAGGTCTGTAGAGGGGCTGTAGGCTCCCCACCCTTGCTTCAAACAGAGTAGCTCCTCTCTTATCTGGAGTTCTATAGGCTTGACTGGAAGAAGGGTCTCTAGTGCCTGAACAGATTTGGAAACAACTGCCTAAACCACCTTCATTTACTCTAAGTGATAAACCAAAGGACCAGAGATGGCAAGTAAAATGTGCAGCAGAGTTAGGACCAAAGATTAAATCCTTAGAGTGTGAGCTCAGCACTTGTCCATGGTATCCCCAGCCTCCCCACAGAAAAGTCCAGTCCCCACTAAGATAGCAGACTTTGTCTTCCACTCAAAAGCTCCCCTTAGGCTAATGGTTTAGAGCCCAATAAATTAAATGATTTACTCAGCACATTTTTGTGTGCGCCCAGAAAGTTTCTATGAGAAAAGTACAAGGTTAGGATTCTTCTCTATGGTAGGCAAAATAACAGTCTCCACAAAGATCTCTTAGCTCTAGTCCCTGGAACCTGGACATTACATTACATGAGCTTTTCCAGGTAGGACAATTATGGTTAAAGATTTTCCAAGTATGATTATGGTTAAAAACCTTGTTACAGGGAGACCATCCTGGGTTATACAAGTGAGCCCAATTTAATCATATAAATTCTTTAAAACAAAGAATGTTTCTGGCTATAGTCAGAGGGAGATGTGAAGTCTGAAGAATAGTCAGAAATGTAGAACACTGCAGGCTCTGACGACAGAGGAAGGGCCCGTGAACCAAGAAATGTGGATAGCTTCTAGAAGTCGAAAAAGGCAAGAAAACCAGTTCTTCCTAGAGCCTTCAGAATCACAGCTGTGCCAACACCTTAATTTAGCTCAGTATGACCTATGTCAGGCGTGTAGTTTAAAGCACTGAAAGATAAATCTGAGTTGTTTTAAGCCATGAAATGTGTGGCAATTTATTAGGGCAGCCATAGGAAATTCATACATACTCTCAAATATACTCAGAACAGTTTACTTTTCCAGCAGCAGCTTACTTATCCTGTGGTGAGCAGGAGCATCTGCTCAGCTTCTCCATTAATAAGCATATTGCCCCCTTGGACACACAGACCTGCCCAGAAGGCCTGGAAATCAAAACATGAGCCAACCTGGAGATTTTCCAGGGCAAAAAGTAATAACAGAATTAAAAATTAAAACCACTTCTGTAAATAACATTGAGCTTTATAAGAATTTCAAAAGGTGAGAGAAAAAAATACCATCAATTCAGGATTTCTGACCCCACATTTTGGGCACTCGATGGGCAAAGCCCCAGTTGGGGTCATAATAATGCTAAAAACATGGTCTAATCTGTGTATGCAGTGTGAGCGTGTGTGTGACAGGGTGTGAGAGAGTGAGAGTGTGTGTGTGTGTGTGTGTGTGCATGTGTCAGACACAGGATAAAGGAATCAGTTCAGTCAGCTCTTTCACTACACTGATCTAATGTTTGTAAATAAAGTTTTATTGGAACACTGGTCCATTCATTTTATCTATGGCCTATGGCTGCTTTCCCACCACAATGACCAAGTTGAGTAGTTGTGACAGGGACTATTCAAACCAAAAAAGCCAAAAATATTTATTATCTGGCTTTTTACAGAAGAAGTCTGCTGACCCTATAGATTGACTGGGGCAGCCGCATGTGTGGAGGAAAATGATCTCTGAAAGAGTTCAAGAGCTCATGAAAGCCTCCATTCCCCAACCACCCCCCCAACCCCATGCAGGCATGACATGAGGGGCCATGTTTGTCTTTCCTCCTGCAGTTGGTTTTGTGACTCATGTCTGCTGACCCCGTTCAGTGAGGCTGAGAAAGGCAACCACATAACCCAAGGAAATCCAGCTGTGGCGATCCAGCTACATTTTCCTTTGAGTCAGCCACCCCAGCATGTAAGCAGCCTCATTTGATCCGTTTCTTCTAATATAGAAGTCTCCAACCCTGTCTTCCATATTTTTTTAAATATTACACTAATGTATTTTTCATTCCACATAAATCATGTAGCCTTACAGCTCTCTACCCACCTAATCAATGACCTTTGTTGTTTCAGAGAAAGAGACACAACCTTGAACCTAGAAATCCTTTTTTTTTTTGCTTGTGTTTTATATTAGATTGCTCAAGTCAGAGAGAAACTAGTTATTATTTTAGAAGTCAGTTTCATTGAAAGGATAAAAATATTATTTCTACTCAAAAATCATCTTTGTACAAAGCTCAAGGAACTAAGCACTGAGTTTTAGCATAAGTCACAGTCCAGAGAGTATAAAAAGCATGATGTAAGGGCAACTTCTATTATGCACTTTCCACCCACCTCCTCATCTATCTGGGCTTGCCAAAACTTCCAGATAGGTAGAAGGAAAATCCAAAAATATTTAGGCTGATGATTTAATAGATCATACCAATGTAATGAATCTTCCATAAAAATCCAAATTATGGGGATCAGAGTTTCCAAACTGGTGAACAGGTGAAGGTGCTGGGAGGGTGTCATGCCTACAGAGGACATGGAAGCTCTACACCCCTTCTCACATAATTTGTACCTCTTCTGTCTGACCATTCATCTGTATCCTTTACTGTATCCTTTATAATAAACCCATAAATGTAATATATTTAGGCTGGTGCTCTGATTTTTCTCTTCCTCCAATGCTCCCCCAAATATGCATGCATTTATACACACACATACTCACACCATCCATGTAGTTCAGAAGTAGATCATTAGCAAAAGTTGATGGGCCAAAGTTAACATTCCCTTTTTTTTCCCACAGGCTATACCTGACATGGAGATGTGCAAAAGTTTCCCAGTAGCCCTGTGGTGGACATGGGAGAACGTAGCAGAGGACTTAGAAAGTACTTGTTAAGGGGTTGCCTGGTACGTGGCAAGAGAATTCTACAGCAGAAGCTGAAAAGCAGGCCACACTACGCAAAGGTCTACTGGGAGTTTCTGGCTAAGCCTCAGAGGATCTACAAAACAAGAGGCAAATGGAGAATCCTAAATCTAGCAGCAACCACCATATATTGCTTTCCACCAGCTAGACAATCATGAGACTAACCAACTGAAGACACATACCACTAACAATCTGCTTCTAAACCGAAGCTAACTCCCAAAGAGCTAAACTAGGCTGCACCTCAAAGAGAGGTCAGCAGCAGTCAGCAGAGAGAAACGGTACATGTATAAAAACTCTTGCGCAAGGCAGGAGAGTGTGATGTAAGCCTTCCCTGTGACCAGATGTTATCCAGGGAGAAGGAAAAGAGGGGTTGAGAAGAGAAAGCCAAGGAGGAAAAGATTAAGCCCACAGGCTCAGCTTACTGAAAAATATTGTTTCAAACCAAAAGAAATTAATTTTACTTAATGGGCAAATTTAACATCTTTGGGGAACTCTGTATAAGCAGGGGCTCTAGAACAAGATAACAATTAAAATGAGTCTCCATGGTGATAGATATTAACTACTTATTGTGGCAATCACTTTCTAATATAAACAAATATTGAATCATTATGTTGTATACCTGAAAGTAATATGTCAATTATATTTCAATTTAAAAATAAAAATAGCCTGCAAACCCAAAAGTCGTGGGTTCAATTCCCAGACAGGGCACATAACCAGGTTGCAGGCCAGGTCTCCAACCAGGTCTGTAGCTGGAGGCAGGTGAAAGGCAACCATATATTGATGTTTCTCTCCCTCTCTGCCTCTCTCCTTTCCTCTCTCTTTGGAAATAATAAAATCTTTTAAAAAAAAATTTTTTTAATAATAAATAAATAAAAATAAAAGAGTCTTCATATCATAAGTGCTATTTGAGTATGGTGAATAATAGTATCCCACTTCCACACCTTACTTTCTCCCCTGTCCCACATATATGCTTCAATCTACTTTAACACCAGGAAGCAAAGACTCTGGCCCCTAGACAAAGAAGAGGAAGAGAATGCTGATAAATTAACCCAAGGATGAAGAGCATTCCTCCTTATCCCAATTCTTGACCCTGACTGTTCTTGAAACAGGGAAGTGGGTCAAAGGCTCTGGGCAACGTTCCTGCCTGAACAACCATCAACAAGGCAATGGGGCCAGGGGCTGTCTATTTCCTTTCACTGAGACTCATTGCCAACATGAGTTTTCCAAGACCAGTGTCCAATTCTATGGGTCCCATGATTCCAGATGAAATCAGCAACTCCCTATTTCCACAGGATCTACTTTCATGCCTCACCATATAACCACATCAAGTCGGTGCCCCTTCAAGAAGCCACTGATTGCAGCATTGCACCCCTCCTGAGAGTACACACAGAGTCGGGTGCAGGACAGAGGCATGTGGCTGCATAGTTGCAGTATTTCCCTAAAACTGGAATTAATTATCACTACTTGCTCCTCTGTCCCTCTTAGATCTGTGAAGCATGGGTCACAGTGACTTTGGTTTTATTGGCCTACCACATATTGAAACCATTCCTGTATATTGATACTGAATATCTCAGCCAAAACCTCGCGAAAATTACTTACTGTGCAGTGCAACAGAACAACTTTCTGAAGTTAAACATCCTGGGATATTTTATCTTTTCAAGTACATACCAAAAGCAATTAAGTTCAAAATATGGAATGCAGTCTTTGCCAGTTTCCATTCTTGACACATATGTGTCTGTGTTTATAAGTTCAAAACCCTCTTAAGGGATCAAATCTCTAGCTTTAATTTTCTCTTTGCAAGTGAAAAACTCCTGCATCCTTCCTTAAATCATCTGCAAGGAAGCCTGTGGCATGAAGCCTCTACCCAAGACATGTCTAACATGGCCTGAAAGAATGGACCAAGTACCTATTGCTGTCCTCCCCTCTCCAGCAGCCCACAGGGTATAGCCCAACTGGTTGGAACTGAAAAGTTCAATCACAGAGCTCTAAGCAGGAAAGGAGTATAGCAGCCCAGAGAACCAGTCTGTCAGTTTTCACTACACCCATCCAAATCATGGTGGTTTATGGCAGCCTCACTCACCTGCCTGCCCCCTTTCCTCTTCCCTCTCCTAGTTCTTCGTACTCAGTTACCCTGATTCCAGAACTTTGTCCCCTTACTCTCACGCCTCCACATCCAGATCCCTCACACCTTACCCGTTGCCTTCATTTTCTCCTTACTTCTCTGAGGCCACTCTTCCTCTCTTTCTCCCTCTCAAACATGAAGGTGTTCACCAATGGGATTATTACATGTATTTGAGTGATACAACCAGCATGTATGGGAAAACTCCAGAAAACTGACTGCAATTCTCTACCCCAAGTTAATCTTTCAACACTGGTTTTCAAATTACAGTCAATCCTCATTAAAGGTTTTCATACTTGCAAAGACACTAAAATGTATTTGTAACCCTCAAATCAGTACTCACATACACCTCTAGGGCCATTTGTGAACATGTGCACAACAGCCAAAAATTTGAGTTGTCCCACACACATGTTCCCAGCTGAGGCAGAACAACATGACACTCTGCCTTCTTGTTTCAACTGTCATACTGTAAACAAGTGTCTTTTTTGTAGTCTATATGAGTGCCACCATTTTTGCATTTTTGTGGCTTTGTTGCTGATTTTTCTGCTTAAAATGTCTCCCAAGCATAGTGCTAAAGCGCTGTCTAGTGTTCCTGAGCACAAGAAGGCTGTGGTGTGCCTTATGAAATATATGCACATGTTAGATAAGCTTCATTCAGAGATGGGTTATGATCATCGTGCTGCTGACCATACATTCAATGTTAATGAATCAAAAATACATATTACACAAAATGTCTTTAAACAGAAACACACATAAAACAAGGTTATGTATTAATCAGCTCTGACAAAGGCTCGCAGTTCCTAACCCTGTATTTCCCTTAAGAGTAAGGGTTCAGTACTTGCTAATTCAATATTCACAGTGACTATAAAACATGAATAACAAGAATGGACTGTGAACCTATGAGTAACAGAGAAGTCAAATAAAATTTCTCAACATTATACATTCTGTGAAAATAACACCATCTTCCTCAGAAGTGTATTTTCAGAAATATAATTCAGAAATTTGTGCGTATCTATTGATGGGGTAGATGCTTCCTCACTCTCTGACATTAGCCTCAGGAACACCAACTCCAGACTTTAGCCCAAGTGTTCCCTCTCCTTCCTCTCCTTCCTCACAAAAGCTCCAGGTTCTCTTCTCTGGGTGGTCTTCCACACTTGCTTCAATTCCTGCAGGAAGCCTGCTAACTTTCCCCAATCCCTAGCTATTACCTTTTTGTTTATACCCATTTATGCTCCTGCCACTTTTATCTTGATAAATATTTCATTGATCCCCATCTCCTCCTTGGTTTGTGAGATTCCTATTTCCTTCAATAGGCTCACAATGCCTGCTCCAGTGCTTTATATTTTTGTGATTACATCAAAATGTTTGCTGGCTCCAAACATTCCTGTTCTTACATGGATGCCTTCTATTGCTTCACCATTCTCCAGACAGACTAGAACATCATCATTTGTCCCCCTTTGGTCCTTCCATCTGACTTGTAGGTTTAAAGGAAAAGCCTTTATTCAAGCACAATGCATGGAAATGTCAAAAGTCATCATGTTTCAGGATTCTATCATGATATGATCATGGGGGTCGATGCAAGATACTCAACAATTCTAACCAGGTGATGTGTTTGCATCCAGTTAACTTCCGGACATCAACAATGAGGCAACCTACTTCTTCATGGGTTTTATATTGTCTCTAATGCTTTAAATTTGTCCTTTCTCCCTTTGTGCTCCTCCCCTGGAGCACCCCTTTGTCTCTCTACTAACAGTGGCACTGCTCAAGTCAGTTTTTATAGCTCTTCCTGCAAATTATATGAAGAAGGAGTGATATACTTCAGTCCTGGGCTACTATAACAGAACGTCAGACTGGGCAGTTTAAAAACAACAGCTATCTATTCCATATAGCACAGGTGGCAAACACAAGGCCTGAGGGCCGAATCCAGCCTGGCACCTTGTTTATACCCAGCTCACTTAACTGTTATAAATGTTAACTGTAACATTTATACAGTCCTAGAATTACATTCGGCCCTTTTGAAGGCAACTGCGAGGCTGATGTGGCCCCCCTGTGAAAATGAATTTGACACCCCTGCCATACAGCAATGGATACTGGAATTTGGAGATGAAATTGCCAACATGGTCAACTCCTAGTAAGCTCCCACTTCCTGATTCACAGACAACCAACCTCACACTGAAGAAGAAAGAAAGATGAGAGAGTACTCCGAGAGTTTTTTTTAGAGAGTTACTAATCCCATTAATGAGGGCTTCACATAATGAGCTCCCAAAGGCCCTACCTCCTAATACCATCATACATACTAAGGGTTCAACATATGAATTTTCAGTTCAATAACATTCAGTCCATAACAGTCACCACTGTGTCACCCCTAGTGAATTCAGGTATCCAAGCACTGAGCACCTGTGGCTGCTACATCACAAAGAGAAAGAGAATCTCAAAATAAATTAAGAACATAATGATCACTTAAGGATGACTCTTGCCAAACATATGTATTTAGACAGATAGACACATACACACAGACACACAGACACACACACCATGAATCAAACCAAACCTTTAAATCCAACTCCAATTTATAGGAAATACAGTGGACATAGAAATGTATCAAACCACATCATGGGGATGCAACCAGCAAGATCCAGACTACGAGAAACTCGACAAGTCAAATAATTTGATTTCTTCAAAAGATGAATGATAAAGAGAAAAAAAGGGATGAAGGGAGAACTCTTGATTTAAACAAGAATTAAAACAGATCATCCAATTGCAATGTGTGGACTTTAGCTCTTAATTTAAATAAGTTGTCAAAAGTTATGATATTTATGAGAATTGTCAAATTAAACACTATCTGAATATTTAATATGAAAAAAAAGTTGTTAAATATTTTTGGTATAATGGCATTGTAATTATTTTTAATGAAAACAGACCTTACCTTGTAGAATTCATAATGAAATGCTCATAGATAAAATGGGGAATTTATTTGAAAATAATAATGAGAAGAAAAAGTGGATGGAAGTTGGTTGGTGAAAGGTTAGCAAGACGCTGTTGTTGGTTGGAGGTAAGTGAATGTAAATGGAGCATTCATTATTCTATTCTTTCTACTTTTGCACATGTTCAAAATTCTCCACAATTTAAAGAAAAGTGAGCATAACCATTGCCAGCTCTGCCACTTACTGTGTAATATCACTGTGTTCTCAACCTCCCTGAGCCTCAGTTTCCTCAGCAAAATGGTCTGCATGTTAGTATCCTTGTGAGGGTTCCATGAATTAAGATGTATGAACCATAAAACATATCAATAAAAAAACTCTCTGTCAGCTCTATTTATCTTTCAAATCTTTATCTCCAGTCCTAATTGTGTTTCTTCACATAAGACTCTTATTTTCAAAAGCTAAGAAACTGTTTCCCAAAATGCCACCAATTTTAAGGAGAAGGAATGTTTGCCTACTCAAAAACCATTTTCACTGTCTTCTCTGCTAACAGTGATGATTTATTTTTGGTATTTCATGCCTCCCTATTTCCTTTGCCAGTGATAGGTTCAGTGGTAGACCTCTAATCCATTTCTGGCCACTGAAACAGAAGTCTGCTGAGGATTTCTTGGATAGGATTGTTTGCCCTTTAGAAAAAGAGGCACAGGGAAGAAAGAGTACTTTTTCTTCTGCTAGACATAATCACTGCTGCATGTGATGAACTGAAGCAGCCATTTCTGACTATGAGAAGAGACAGTATGACAGGAGCATGGTAAGGATGGCAGAGTAGAAAGGTATAAGGACTCTAGATTTCTTGTTATACAGCATAATAAGCAACATTATTGTGGAAGCAATTTTGAGTATGGTACTCTGTTACTTGAACCTGAGAGTCTCCTAAATAAAACAGGCTCACCAGAACCAACCAGGTCAGGAAGAATATCTATACATCTCCCCCCTTAATGCTCTGCATTCTTCTATTTCTAATTGAGGGTCTATCTCTCTTCCAGGCCCGTACTCCTTTCTCAGATCCTGTTTGTACCCTGCCATCCTCACTCCCATAAGTATATATTATGTCCCTTATAAGTACTTGAACTATAAAAAAGGTGAGAATCATTGCACATGAGCTGAAGGTCACAGATATGTTCTATTTATCTTATCCTCAGCAAACTTATATAAAGATTTGAATGCAAATGAAAAAAATGAATCCATAAGTAAATGCCCTGCTACCTCTTAAAACTAAGTTTCTAAGTTAAACTCATCTTTAACCCAATACTTCACAAATAATCCATATGTGTACCACCTCTTGCCCAAACTATAATTCCTTCTTATTTGTTTCCTTGTCAATAGCCTCTCTCCATTGCAGTCCACCCTCTCCAAGGTAACCACAGTAAGCTCCTAAAACATAGCTTAGTCACTACCTTCATGGAATATCTTTAGAATCAAGTCCAAATTCCTCCCATGGAATAAAGTCCTTCTTCATTTGACCACTACCTAACTTTGTTGCTAGATCTCTCACTTCCCTACTTTCTCCTCTTATTCCTCTCCTCCAAACAACCCCAAGTTCAAACCATATAAATCCCTGGTAGTATCCTACACATGTCTCTTTTATGCCTTTTAGATTGAGTTTTCTTTCCACCCCAGTCATCTAGCCTAACAAATTTCTAATCACCCTCCATGTCCTAGCTCAAATATTAACTTGTCTCTACTTTCCCAGGCAGACTTGGTTGTGCTTCCCTGGTTTTTTCAGTCTTTTGACCATACCCTCACAACAGCACCTGTCACACAAGATTATAGCTATATGTTTAAATGTATATCCCTCCTACTAAACTAAAAGGTATTCCAGAGATGTAAGTATATCATTATTCCTTTAAAATACCTATTGCTAGATAAACAGTTTTGAATAATGAAAAGGAGGAAGGAAAATGTTGGCATTTTCCAGTTGTTAAGTCTAGAAACTTGGAATTCCTAGGACAGAAAGGAATGTTACAGATCACAAAGGTAGGTAAATTGATTCTTCTTTCATCCTTTTACCAATTTATCAACAAATTCATGTCCTATCTTCTTTCAAAATATCTATCAGGTTTCATCCTATCTCTCCATCCCCAAGGACCCACACCCAATCCATGTTCATTTACACTTGCTGGGATTTAAAGAACCTTCAAAGAGGCCCCAGGTCAAGATGGAAGTATAAGTAAATATGGCTTGCCGCCTCGCACAACTGTGCAACTACAACTAAAATACAAAAAAACAAACAAACAAACAAAAAAACAACCTATCACCCAGAATCATCAGAAAATTGAGCTGTATGGAAGTCCAACACCAAGAAATTAAAGAAGACACATTCACCCAGATGTTTAGGAAAGGCGGACACATGGAGACCCAGAGAAAGGTATAGAGAGGCAGAGAAACTAAAGGGGCATCTCACACCCACATGCAATAGATTAAATTCAGGAGGGATACCTTGGGAGCAAGGGATCCCAGCTCCCATCAGACCACCCAGCCCAGGGTTCCAGTGTTAGGAAGTTAAGTCCCCATAACTTCTGACTATAAAAAAAGTGGGAGTTGAGGTGGTGGAAGAAACTGTAAGATTCTCAGGCATCTTCTCTTAAAGGGTCCTAAACAGATTTAGGACTTAAGCAGATTTATTTCCTCTGGGCTTTAGCACCAGGGCAGCAGCTTGAAGGACACTAGTGGCATATAGGGAGAAACAGAAGTGTCAGGCATCAGGGCAAGTGCCAGGGGGCAGCTTCCTCCAGGACAAAGCCCTGGAGACCAGACAGCAGCCATATTTCTCTTTCTGAGCCCTCCCACACACAGAGCCACAGAATGGCTCTTAACTCCATCAACCTCATTAACACAGGTTGCCCTACCTGGGGATTACCTAAGGCTGCACTCCATCTAACTTATGGATGTGCTTTTCTACAACAGGCCATACTCCTAAGACAGGGAATCAAAGTAGCTCTGCCTAATACATAGAAACAAACACAGGGAGGCTGCCAAATAAGGAAACAAAAGAAATATGGCCCAAATTAAAGAACAGAACAAAACTCCAATAAAAGAGCTAAACAAAGCCCTGGCTGGTGGCACAGTGGATAAGGAGCCAGCCTGCAAACCCAAAGGTCACTGGTTCAATTCCCCAGCCAGGTCACATGACCTGGTTGCAAGCCAGGTCTCCAGCAAGGTCTGTAGCTGGAGGCAGGTGAAAGGCAACCATACATTGATGTCTCTCTCCCTCTCTGCCTCTCTCCCTACCCCTCTCTCTGAAAATAATAAAATCTTTAAAAAAAAAAAATGAACTAAACAAAATGGAGATAAGCAATCTATCAGATGCAGAGTTCAAAATACAAGTTAATAAGATGCTCGAGCCCTGACTGGTTGCACAGTGGATAAGGCCCTGGACTGTGAACCCAAAGGTCTCTGGTTCGATTCCCCAAGCCAGGGCACATAGCCAGGTTGTGGGCCAGGTCTCCAGCCAGGTCTGTGGCTGGAGGCAGGTGAAAGACAGCCATACACTGATGTCTCTCTCCCTTTCTGCCCCTCTGCCTCTCTCCCTTTCCCTCTCTCTGAAAATAATAAATAAAATCTAAAATCTTTAAATAAAAAAGAAGAAGAAGAAAAAGATGCTTCAGGAACTCATTGTGTACTTCAACAGCATAAAAAAGACTCAGGCAGAAATGAAGGTTACACTGAGTATATAATAAAGAAAATTTTACAGGGAGCCAACAAAGGAGTGAATGAAGCCAAGAATCAACGATTTGGAACACAAGGAAGAAAAAAATTCAATCAGAACAATAAAAAGAAAAAAGAATTTGAAAAAATGAGAAAAGGCTAAGGAGCCTCTGGGACAACTTCAAATGTACTGGCATTCAAATCATAGGGGTGCTGGAAGGAAGAGAGGAAGAGCAAGAAATTGAAAACTTATTTGAAAAAATAATGAAAGAAAATTTCCCTGATTTGGCAAATGAAGTAGATATACAAGTTCAGGAAGCACAGAGAGTCCCAAACAAGTTGAACCCAAAGAGGACCACACCAAGATACATCATAGTTAAAATGTCAAAGGTTAAAGATAAAGAGAGAATCTTAAAAGTAGCAGGAGGAAAGCAGACAGTTACCTACCAAGGAGTTCCCTTAAGGCTTCAGTTGATTTCTCAAAAGAAACTTTGCAGACTAGAAGGGCCTGGCAAGAAGTATTCAAAGTAATGAAGAGCAAGGACCTACAACCTAGATTACTCTATCCAGCAAAGCTATCCTTTGGCATGGAAGGGCAGATCAAGTGCTTCACAGACAAGGTAAAGCTAAAGGAAGTCATTATCACCAAGCCATTATTACATGAAATATTAAAGGGATTTAAGGAAAAAGATCAAAATATGAACATTAAAATGGCAATAAATTTACATTAACAAATGAATCTAAAATACAAACTAAACAAACAACCAAAACAGAAACAGAATCACAGATACAGAGATTATTTGGAGGGTTATCAGTTGGGAGGGGGAAGGGAAAGAATGGGGGAAATGGTTCAGGGATTAAGAACTACAAAAGGACAATTCAGAATAGACAGGGGGTATTAAGAACAGTATAGGAAAGGAAGTTGTCAAAGAACTTAACATGCACAACCCATGAACATGAACTAAGGGAGGGGGATTGCTGGATGGAATGGGAGATACCAGGTAAAGGTGGGCAAAGGGGGAAAAGTTGGGGCAACTATAATTGAATAACCAATAAAAAATATATAGTGCTCGCTTCAGCAGCACATATACTAAAATTGGAACGATACAGAGAAGATTAGCATGGCCCCTGCGCAAGGATGACATGCAAATTCGTGAAGCATTCCATATTTTTAAATGAAGAATACAATTTCTGAATTGAAAAATACAGTAGAAGGAATCAACAGTAGGCTAGAGGAAGCAGAGGACCAGATCAGCGAGATGGAGGATAATGTAGACAAATACTCCAAGACAGTACAAGAGAATAAAAAAAGGCTGAACAAAAAAAAAAAAAAAAAAAAAAAAAAAAAAAAAAAAAGGAAAAAAAAAAAAAAAAAAAAAAAAGGCTGAACAAGACTGAAGAGGGTTTAAGAGAGCTGCAGGACAACATGAAAGTAACAACATCCATATCATAGGGATACCAGAAGGAGAAGAGAAACAAGGAATGGAAAACCTGTTCAAAAAAGTCATGATACAAAATTTCCCTAACATGATGAGTTGAAAACATTAATCCAGTTCAGGAAGCACAGAGGGTCCCAATGAGGATCAACCCAAACAGACCAACACCAAGGAACATTACTATTAAAATGGCAAATTTCAAAGACAAAGAGAGAATCCTAAAAGCATCAAGAGAGAAAAGACAAATAACATACAAAGGGGCTCCAATAAGGCTATCAAATGATTATTCAACAGAAACAATTCAAGCCAGAAGGGAATGGCAAAAAGTATTTCAAGTCATGGGAAACAAAGGCCTGCAACCAAGAATACTCTACCCAGCA